>VDFB02086081.1:17441438-17505464 GCA_007258455.2 Sequoia sempervirens | reverse complement strand
TTCTCTTGAAAAAAATTATGTGCAAGAGCATATTTTTTAGTAATATCCATCATTTTCTTATCACTTATTCTATTTTCAACCTCATTCTCAAATTTTCCTTTAAGACCGAAGGCATATTCTTTAAAGAATCAATTGACAATTTCAAACTCTCCATACTAGAAAGTGAGGTATCTATTTTCACATTGGGTATGGCCTCTTGCAATGCCTTTACTACTTCTTCCATCAACTCTCCACTCTTTTGATGTGTTTCTATGATTTCCTTCTGGGTAGATGCATGGAATACATTTCCTAGCTATAGCTTGTGGAGGGGGGAAATCTTTTCCAGATCTATATTTCCTCATTGCATTGGAAATTGTAGCAATTGTGATGATACAACAGGCTGAAAGTTGAGTTGCATACTGAGTATATTCTTCAAGGAATCTCCAAAGGAGTTGGAGAATTCACCAAAAGTCTTTGTTATAATCTCCACAATTTTTTCCTTCAAGTCCTTTTCCTCATTCTTTCTAGAGTTTACAGGATTTTCTTCTTCTATTTTTGCACCTTTGGATGCATCCTCATTCTTATTTTCATCTTCCTTTTCTTTTTATTCTTCCTTCTCTACATCAACATTCTCTTCATCTCCATCCTTATTTAAATTCTCTTCCTTTATAGGCTTCTCTATGTTATCCAGAGGAACAACATTTTCTTCATGTCTCAAAGGAGGAGTGGTTGTACCTTCCTTTGCTCCCTCCTCACTAGTGACTATCTCTCCCTCAATATTCTTCTTTGCTTCTTCATCTTCCTTTTCCAATTCTTCCATTACTAGAGAGACATTATCCTGAATATATTCTTTATTTGTTGCATACTCATGTTGAGCATCAATGTCTCGTGCTTCTTCACATGTAGTGACTTCTAGAGCAATGTCCTTTGAAGCCATACTATATCTCTATGCAATGTCTAGAATTTTGTCAATGGTTTCCTTCTGTAGCTTTTTAAATTGGTTCTTGTCTCTACCCATAAGGGTAGTTACCCTTTGCTTCACCTTGAATTTTTTGTTGTATAGTTCAGCCAATGTGGCTCTACCTTCCTCAAAAATAGAAGCACCAACTTTCTCCAATGCATATTATTTTATCTTTCCTTCTTCAATTGCTTCTTGTCTTCTTTTTACCAAGACATTCCAAAGCTCCATAGGAATTTTTTTATCATATCAACTTCTAAAATAATGATATACTTGATAATTTCCTCAACAATGGTGGCCTTATCCACCTCATTTGCTTCATTGTATAGGGCCACAGTCTCCCCTAACATCTCATATTGCAAAATATTATTGAACAATGCTTCTAATTTCATGGGAGAGTGAGGTCTTACCATTTCTGTTTGTTTTTTCTTTTGCTTTCCATTCAGAGCCTTCTTCTGGCTTGATACTACTTTCTTCTTCTCCAATGACACCTCCTTGGTGCCTTCTTTCTTCTACTCTCTCATATGAACTATAAATTTCTTCTTTTCTTCCTCTATCTCTTCTTTGTTTCCTATATCGATGATTTCAAATCTTTTCTTTTTAACACTTTCTTCACCTTATGAAGCTACACTTTTCCTTTTGCGGACCAACTATGGTCCTTCTTCCTCCAATTCTTATTCTTCTTCTTCTACATCCACGCTTGTATTCTTTTCTCTTACTGGCTTTTGCTTCATTCTTTTCTTGGAAGGGGCTACAGGTGGTGTTGTAGTAGTTTTCTTCTTCTCAACCCTTGTAGTCTACACAATCGAAGAGGGTTTCTCCTTTATCGAAGGACTATCAATTTTTTTTCTCTTTTCTCCAATAGAGGTCATAGTCCCGAAGGACTTTTCGATAGAAGGAGAGGTGGTACCAGTCCTACTAGATCTTCTTATGCTTTATGAACCTCCTATAACACTTGATTCTCCCTTAGTTTTGTTCTCTTACTTGCTACACTTGCTCCTTTGAGATCCACGCTTGTATTCTTTTCTCTTACTAGGTTTTGCTTCATTATTTTCTTGGAAGGGGCTACAGGTGGTGTTGTTGTAGTAGTTTTCTTCTTCTCAACCCTTGTATTCTACACAATGGGAGAGGGTTCCTCCTTTATCGAAGGACTATCAATTTTTTTTCTCTTTTCTCCAATAGAGGTCATAGTCCCGAAGGAATTTTCGATAGAAGGAGGGGTGGTACTACATATGTGCATAAAATTGGTCATGTCTAATTAATCTTGACATTTAATTAAATATTTATTATTTAATTAATTTCTCTAAAGTCTTCTACATGTAATTAAATTTAATTAATTTAATTATATTGTTCATTCATTTCATTCTCCCACTATAATTGAATAAATTTATTTTATTTTATTATTTCACATGTCTACTTGATTAATTAAATGAATACATTTTATTTATTTGAATTAATTATCATCTTTTGAATTTAATTAAATCTTTTGTTTTAATTAAATTTAAATATTTATTACCTCTTCTAGTAAAAACTTTCTTCTAATTAATTAAATATTTATTTAATTGAACAATATGTCATTTCTTCAAATTTAATTAAATAATTTATTTAATTAAGATCTTCTATTTTTCTTCAAATCATAATTAAATATTTCATTTTAATTATGGAGAATCTTCTAGTTTCCTCAAAATCTTAATTAAATTAGAAAAAATTACATGCACCCATAAATAAATAATTGAATTTGATAATTCATTATTTATCTTCTCAATATATTTCCATTATCTTCTAAAAAAGATGATTTTTCATCATCTCATCTTATCTCTTCTATGAAAATGGAGAAATCTTGTTTTATTTGTTTTCTTCTATTTTTCTTTCCAATCTCATCCATCTTCGATTGTTCAATCTGTCAAGAATTATCACAGCCGTTGACCGACTCAGCCAATCAAAATCCTCGAAAAACTCTATAAGTACATGTGTGAATCCAAGCATTGGTTACACACACAGAGATAGAGAGACACACACACGCAATTATGCTTACGCATTTGCATCTTTAGCATTCTATCAATAATCATATCTTAGCAATAATCTGATCATAGCATAGCATAATCTTGCATCTTAGCATATTATGCATTTTAGTTTAAATCTCATTCTCTAGTAGTTCATTTTGTTGAGCTTGGAATACTAAATCTGAGAGCAACTTGAATCAACGAAACGCTGGAGATAGAGAGCAATAAAATGACTTTGAAGAAGTTGCACTGAGAGTTTGTTTAGTTTTTTTTAAGCTTCTTTGATATAAGGTTTTATTGAATGTGTTTGGAATTCATTATAACAAGCGTGCTTTCATACACCTACATTACCAGTCCTACTAGATCTTCTTATGCTTTATGAATGTCCAATAACACTTGATTATCCCTTAGTTTTTTTCTCTTACCTGCTACACTTGCTCCTTTGAGATGCCCATTTCCTCCACATACTTGTCAACCTTCTTCTTTATTTGTGGTTTTCTTTGTTCTATATGCACCTCCATATATTTTTCCTCATATGTATACCTTGCTTTAGTGGTGTATTTTGGACTTTTCAAAAAAATATCAACCAAGCCAATGATCTCTTGTTCATTGATCTAATATCCCAATTTTGGGATCCATACTATCCTTGATTCTACTACTTCCATCTTGCACTCATTTGTTGATACCAATAATGTGATATCATTTTGATAATTTTCTACCATTTACCTAGGTATCTTGTCTCTTTCATGCATCCTCTTTTGGAAAACTATAAATAAAGCAACAAGAGTATCATCTTGTGCCTTTGCATCACCAAGACTTCCCATAAAGTCTATAATATGATGAGCTACTAGTCGTCCTTGCAACCATTTCATAATTTTAGTTCTGAGAAGTTCCTTTAGGAAATAGAAGAGTAAACACACAACTAAGGTTCCATAATTAAATTCATACTTCTCCTTTGTTCGTTTCAAGTTCTTCATCAATTATTGTCTTAATAGTTCACAAAGATCATAATCCATTCCTTTTTCAACCATTTCATATGCCACATTGATTATAGTGGCAAATACAGAGTTTTCTCTATTAGTGAAGTATATTTTATAACCAATCACCATTGCTACATACCTCAGCTAGATTTCTTATGGGATTTACAGCTAGATCTGTCTTATCATAAGTTGCACCTGTGAGTTCTGTAACAACTCATTCTTGATTGATTTTAGTGTTGAAAATGAAGGTGAAATTGTAGCTTAAAACTTGTAAACCTATGTGACTGTAAATTTAATTAAGTGTTATTTGTCACAATTCTTTGTGTATGATTATTTGTTTAGATCAATCTTACCAATTGTAGAAAGAGATAATAGATTGTAGAAGAAAGAGATAAAAGATTGTAGAAGAATGAGATAAGAAGATAGAAGTGACATACCATATACGTGGAGAAACCCTTTCGGAAAAAATCTCCACCAGAATCAATAGTGCTCGTATTATTTAACCAAATAATTATTATAAATCAAGTACAGGACTCAAGGCCAATGGCCTTCCTACACCAAGAAAGCTTATCTGCAACATTGATCAAAGTGTCAACTTTCTTAATCAATACCTTTCCTAAGTCTCTATAACCAAGCTATCATAGGTAGAACTTCATGCTATCAACATAACAACCCAAATCTGCAAACAAGTCCCTATATATCCACCATCCTACAAAATAAGACTTCAAGGTAATAACACACATAGACATGCGATAAAAGACCTCTAAAATAACTCACTATAGAAAAGTGTAACTAGTCCAAGAGAGGTTCCCCTCTCATATAGAACACATGTGCCTTCTGGAACTCCCACTGCACAGGTAATGTTAAATCTGAAAACAAGATCACAACATTAACAAGTCCTCCTATAGCACTTCACATAGAGGATGTGGCTAACTCCTTTATCGTAGTGTCAAAGAAGGATACAATGATATGAAAAATACATCTCTCATAACAAAAGAACCTTCAAGAAGAATACAATATTCCCAAAAAGAGAGAACCTGCAAATCAAACCATGTTCTTATACCACACTAATATGTGCCAAACTGTGTAAAGTAAGATCTCCTTCAACACTCCCAAACTCAAAGGATATCAACATCTAACCATTCGACTTATAATGAAACATGGTAGAACTTAGATGCAAACCTCTCACAGAAAGTAAATCAAACTTAGCCAAACATTCCCACAACAAAAGAGAATATGCCCAAAGCTGCTAACTATCTCCCGTACCTCTCCTACCCAAATCCTCAAAACTCAATTTTCAAGACTAATGCATAAGAAAGACAAGATACATATAAATAATGCATCTAATAATTAGGTGGGCAACACCTCTTAGATTATTTACCTACTGAGTAGACCAAGAGTGGGATACAAGATTTTCCTGTGCATACAACACCAAGCAATATAGGCTTTCAATAAAGATAACCTTCTTATCAGGTCTATGATGGACTCACATCCATTTCCAGGTGTAGGCTCCTTGGTCTTTACTATTGATTTTTTTTATAACTAGTAACCATTCCAACACATATCTCTTAACATAAGAAATATCTAGCCTAACCCAAGTCTCTCTAGTATCCATGAGCACCCACCAATCAATCCATGCCAACTTTAAATGCAACCTGCATAATCATGAAACTCCAAGCAAATGATTAATACTCAAAACCAAAGAGAACTACATCCTCTCCAAAGGAAGGACAATAACACCTTTACCAAAAACTCTAAGGGTCCTTCATAAAACAATATGTTAAAACCTCTTCAAATTACATGAAGATAGCCATATCCTACCAAAGCTCCCACTAAACTGTGATACCGAGCTATACATGAAAACAAGATAAACATCAAACCATCACTGTCAAAAACTCCCACTGAAACATGTAACCAATCTATCCATGACATCGCAATAACCATCTCCTAAATGAAGATCATCCATGGCCTCAACACAATCAAAGAATCTGTTGTTAACGACACAACTCCCAAAAGGCCAAGAAAACCATAATCTCTAAACCAAGAAGATAAAACACACTTCATTTTACAAATTTGTAATAACACAATAGTACAAGCTCCCACTACAGCCAAAAAACCTTCAAAATTTTAAGAGAAAGGTGTCCCAAACTCTACCCAACCGTTAGCTCTAATACCAAATGTTGAAAATGAAGGTGAAATTGTAGCTTAAAACTTGCAAACCTATGTGATTGTAGATTTAATTAACTGCTCTTTGTCACAATCATTTGTGTATAATTATCTTTTTAGATCAATTTTACCAATTGTAGAAAGAGATAGAAGATTGTAGAAGAATGAGACAAGAAGATAGAAGTGACACAACATATATGTGGAGAAGCCCTTTCGGGAAAAAATCCACCAGAATCAATAGTGCTTGTATTATTTAACCTTAGAACAAGATGACAATAATATTGTATCAATCCTTGATTCATATGCTTCCTTTTTCTTCAACAATCCTTCTTCACAACCTGCAATAAACTCTTATAGAACTCTCATACACTTTTTGTAGCACAAGCTATCCATGCATTCCATGTGACCAAACATGAATCCACACATCCCATGCCATGCTTCAAACCCTCACACATGTACAAGCTATACCTGCTAACCCGCTACAAACTCTGATGCACTTGCTGCAAATAATAGAAAATTAATGTGCATGTAAACTCATAAGAGTTATCAAATACAAGAGCATAAATCTCCTCTCAAAAATCTACGATTACATTGTGCAAGTAGAGTTCCACACTGTAACATGAAGTCAAAACCAAAGTCTCCTCAATTTAGGTACCCCAAGCTGAACACTTAACTGATCATTGGTCAAGAAAATATCTTGCAAGAATCACCTCAAAGTTTGTGCCCAAGAATGGGCCCACTTAACTAAGCCTTGTAAATATATTCTCATGCAAAAGGTGTTAACTCAAAGAAGCCAACTTGGGCGCCCAAGGTGGGTCCAATTCAATCTTAGTTAACTGAAACATATCTCTCCACCAATTCATGCAAACATTATGCATGATTGATCATACCCACTTAACTAAATGTATCCACCTGTTATCTTTCATGCAACTGAAGTCATTAGTCATGCAACTCAATTCAACTGAAGTCAACTAGCATCCAACTCAAACTAACTACATGCAACTAAAGATAACTAAACCATAACTAAACTGAATTGAATCAAACTAAACTAAATTGAACTCCACTCATGTAAATATCAATCCCTAACGTGTAGGATCTAAACATGCATTACTGAAGTGTTATCAATCCTCCAAATAGTTAACTTAAGCAAGATGGGTTCCACCGTCCATGTGGGCACCCCATGTGCTCCTATTTTGTAGGAGCTCTTCTTGGGAATCCCCACATGTTCCTATCATTTAGGAATAATTACAAATTTCAATTTACATGTTCATTTCATTTGAATTTAATCTCTTTCTAATCCCAGTGTTGGGGAACACTTTCCAAGGACTTAGGAGATACATGAAATATGGTTAGGATTGCAATTAAGTGGTATCTTATTCCCAACATTCTCCCACTTGACATTATACATTGCAATTATTCTAAACAAGGAATCATTATTATAAATCAAGTAGAGGACTCAAGGGCAATGGCCTTCCTACACCAAAAGAACTTATCTACAACATTGATCAAAGTGTCAACTTTCTCAATCAATACCTTTCCCAAGTCTCTGTAACCAAAATATCATAGGTAGAACTTCATGCTATCAACATAACAACCCAAATCTACAAACAAGTCCTTGTATATCCACCATCTTGCAAAATAAGAATTCAAGGTAATAACATACATAGACATGCGATAAAAACCTCTGAAGTAACTCACTGTAGTAAAGTGTACCTAGTCCAAGAGAGGTGCCCCTCTCATACAAAACACATATACCTTCTAGAACTCCCACTGCACAGGTAATGTCAAATCTGAAAATAAGATCACAACATTAACAAGTCCTCCTATAGCACTTCACATAGAGGATGTGGTTAACTCCTCTATCATGTGCCAACCTGCAAATCAAACCATGTTCTCATACCACACAAACATGTGCCAAACTGTGTAAAGTAAGATTTCCTTCAACACTCCCAAATTGAAAGGATATCAACATCTAACCATTCAACTTATAATGAAACATGGCAGAACTTAGATGTAAACCTCTCACATAAAGTAGATAAAACTTAGTCAAACATTCCCACAACAAAAGGGAATATTCCCAAAGCTACTAACTATCTCTCGTACCTCTCCTACCCCAATCCTCAGAACTAACTCAAGTTCAATATTGCAAGGAGAACAATGGAAACACATAAAATCATGCATCTACTTCTCAATAATCCCTCATAACTCAATTTTTAAGACTAATGCATAAGAGAAGATAAGATACATATAAATAATGCATCTAATAATCAGGCAGGCAACACCTCTTAGATCATTTACCTGTCGAGTAGACCAAGAGTGGGATACAATATTGTCCTATGCATACAACACCAAGCAATATAGGCTTTCAATAAAGACAACCTTCTCATCAGGTCTATGATGGGCTCACATCCATTTCCAGGTGTAGGCTCCTTAGTCTTTACTGTTGAATTTTTTTTATAACAAGTAACCATTCCAACACATATCTCTTAACATAACAAATATCTAGCCTAACCCAAGTCTCTCTAGTATCCATGAGCACCCACCAATCAATCCATGCCAACTCTAAATGCAACCTGCATAATCATGAAGCTCCAAGCAAATGATTAATACTCAAAACCACAAAGAACTACATCCTCTCCAAAGGAAGAACAACACCTTTACCAAAGACTATAAGGGTCCTTCATGAAACAAGATATTCAAACCTCTTCAAATTGCATGAAGATAACCATATCCTACCAAAGCTCCCACTTAACTGTGATATCGAGCTATACATGGCAAAAAGATAAACATCAAACCATCACTATCAAAAACTACCACTGAAACATGTAACCAAGCTATCCATGACATCGTGATAACCATATCCTAAATGAAGATCATCCATGGCCTCAACACAATCAAAGAATCTATTGTTAATGACACAACTCCCAAAAGGTCAAGAAAACCATAATCTCTAAACCAAGAAGATAAAACACACTTCTTTTACAAATCTGTAATAACACTCTAGTACAAGCTCCCACTACAGCAAAAAAACCTTCAAAATTTTAAGAGAAAGGTGTCCCAAACTCTACCCAACCATTAGCTCTAATACCAAATGTTGAAAATGAAGGTAAAATTGTAGCTTAAAACTTGCAAACCTATGTGATTGTAGATTTAATTAAGTGTTCTTTGTCACAATTATTTGTGTATGATTATATGTTTAGATCACTTTTACTAATTGTAGAAAGAGACAAAATATTGTAGAAGAATGAGACAAGAAGATAGAAGTGACACAACATATACGTGGAGAAACCATTTTGGGAAAAAACTCCACCAGAATCAATAGTGCTTGTATTATTTAACCTTAGAACAAGATTACAATAATACTGTATCAATCCTTGATTGATATGCTTCCTTGCCTTCAACAATCCTTCTTCACAACTTGCACAAAACTCTTATACACTTTCTGCAAGACAAGCTATCCATGCATTCCATGTGACCAAGTATGAATCCACACATCCCATGCCATGCTTCAAACCCTCACACATGCACAAGCTTAACCTGCTAATCTGCAATAAACTCTGATGCAATTGCTACAATAAATAGACAATTAATGAGCATGTAAAATCATAAGATTTATCAAATACAAGAGCATAAAGCTCCTCTCAAAAACCTACACCTAGATTGGCAAGTAGATTTTCTCAATGTAATTTGAGTTCAAACCAAAGTCTTCCTCAATTTAGGTGCCCCAAACTAAACACTTAACTAAACATTGGTCAAGAAAATATCTTGCAAGCATCACCTCAAAGTTGGCGCGCAAGAATGGTCCCACTTAACTAATCCTTGTAAATATCTTCTCATGCAAAAGGTGTTAACTCAAAGATGCCAACTTGGGCCCTCAATGTGGGTCCAAGTCAATCTTAGTTAACTGAAACATATATCTCCACCAATTCATGCAAACATTATGCATGATTGATCATCCCCACTTAATTGAATGCATCCACCTATTATCTATCATGCAACTAAATTCATTAGTCATGCAACTCAAGTCAACTGAAGTCAACTAGCATTCAACTCAAACTAACTACATGCAACTAAAGATAATTGAACCATAACTGAACTTAATTGAACTGAACTAAACTAAACTCCACTCATGTAAATATCAATCCCTAACGTGTAGGATCTAAACATGCATTACTGAAGTGTTATCAATCCTCCAAATAGTTAACTTAAGCAAGGTGGGTTCCACCTTCCATGTGGGTGCCCCATATGCTCCTATTTTGTAGGAGATCTTCTTGGGCGTCCCCACATGTTCCTATCATTTAGGAAAAAATACAAATGACAATTTACATGTTCATTTCATTCAAATTTAATCTCTTTCTAATCCTAGTTTTGGGGAACACTTTCCAAGAACTTAGGATATACATGAAATATGTTTAGGATTGTAATTAAATGACATCCTATTCCCAACATTTAGCACTAGAACATGTCCAATGGAGCATACACCTGTAACCTCTCTAATCACCTCTTTTGTTATCATTATAGGCATGTCACTCCATACAAACGTATCTTGAATTCTACTTAATGCAATCCTAACCCATTTATGATCAAAGAAAAAAATTCAAATACCATTGCCATACATCAAGTTTCTTTGTGACTAGGTTTTGGTATTCCGGTTTTAGGGAAAAATTGTCTCTAGTATGTTTTTTCATCCACATATCTCCTAGCTTACTATGGTCATATTCTTCCATCTTTCCATGAATGTAAATCCTTGTATCTTCTATATGCAAAACCCCATATGGAACATACGAAAAAGCACCTAACTCGAGTCATCTTCCATGCATTTAGCCGGTTATTTCTTGAATTTAGGTTGTGGCTTCTCAATAACCTCAATTAACCTCGGTGTAGCCATTGCAAAATGAATTCAAATCATTTTCAAACAAATTTCTCTATGAAACTAGGGCAAACAAGATTCGTAAATACCTTTTCTTGCACTTGCCGAACTAGGGTTTGAACACATTGAATCTCAAAATTACCTTGATCACTTCAAATTACTTCTTCGTTGCTTTACTTTTCAATTATAAATGAGTTTGGCTAAGTGAAATCACTTTATAACCCTTCAAATCTGACCTAATTTTGTATTGAATGTTTTAAACAATAAAGTTGGAAAACCTTTATCTATATGCATGGTCAACTTCTAATGCTTTGCAAACTTCCACATTATCATATTTTCTTTCAAAATATTCACCAATAGATCAAGCATGTCGATCTACATCATATATCTTCATGATGAAGCATCAACATTGTTTTCTTTGGCAAGGATAAAATATGTTCATTAAAGCTCCCCCTGAGCCAAAGCTCTCAACTTAGTTTTTGGAGGAAACATCTACACTAGATGGTGGTATAGATTCATCCTTAACCTTGGTCTCTTCCTTCTTTCTCCAAATCTTATCCATCTCCTTCTTTGTTTATATAGGATCAATCTTTTGTGTTGGTTCATTCTTCTTTACCATATCATCCTTCTTCATATTTTTTCTTCTACAAAACCTAGAAATTTGTCCAGGCTTATTGTAATTGTGGCATATAACATTTTTTTGACCAATATTCCTTCCATTAATTCTATATTTGCATTGATTAGAATTATGCCCAAATCCATGACATGTATAATAGTAGCCTTTGAAAGATTGAACCATTCTACCATTGTTATAGTTATTCATCATTTGAATTCTACACTCACTAGCTCTATGACCAAATTTCTTGCATGTAAAACATTGACCAGAAAAAGGTGGAACATTCTGATTCATTCTACTCTTACATTCCATTGCCTTATGTCCAAATTTATTGCAAGAATAACATAAACCATTAAAATATGGGTACCTTTTGCATTTGGTTGTCTGACCAAAGGTCTTCTAGCTTCATTCCTTTGATTCCAGATCTACTTGCCATTGTTCTTCTTATCTTCAACATTTGATGTTTGATTCGATATTTCTCCCTTTTCAAATCCTAAACCTTATTTATCTTTAGAGACTTTCTAATTTTCAATCATTTCATCAAGATTTGTAGAACTCATCTTGAATTTGTCTTCATGAATTCTTGCTTTTTCTAGATATGATCTTAGATTTACAACTTCTTGTTCAAGCCTTGTACATTCTTCAAATTTTCTCTTCACCATTGCATTCATACATTCCTCAATTATTTTATTTTCTTAAACTTGCACCTTCAGACCAGTGATGGTTTTATTTTCTTGCTTCAATTGTTCCCTGACTTCCTTATTCCTTTCTCTAAACTTCTTGATTTTCTCTCTCAATTTTTTGATGCATTCATATGCTTCTTTGACATTTTCTTTCAAATCTCTATTTTCACCTTTAGTCCTTTCAAGATCTTCAAGAGAAACTTTGATTTTTCCATCTTTTTCAAGCATGCAATCTTCTTCTATAGATCCAATAACAAGAATCTCTTATGGAGGAGTAGATATTCTTCTAACAGCCATATGTTCAACCTCCAAGATCTTCCCAAAGTAGTTAAGCTCCTTTCAAGGAATCAAGCTTTGATGTCAATTGTTGAACACTTAGAATATTGAGAGAGGGGGTGAATCAATATTCTTTTAAACCATTCAAACATTTAAACATCCAATCCACTTAACAAATTTAATTGTATTAAATGAAATAAAGCATGAAACATTCAACAACTCATAACACATTAACACTAGGATTTTTATGTGGAAAACACAAAATGGGAAAAACCATGGTGAGGATTAGCTCACAATATATTATAACCATTTATAGTATATTTACTGAAGTGCTCATTGTAGGTGGACTCACTGTCCAAGTGGACTCATTGCCCACTAAGAGAAAAAGAGAGATAAAAGAGAGATAAAAGAGAGTTTTGCTTATAGCCTAGATTGAATTATTACAATTGCATCTGTCATATGCATGAGATATAGTTCCAATGAATCTCAATAAATTGACTTTACACATTTCATTTGATTTTGATCTAACACTTTGCTTTCCTCTATTTCCACATCACTCTAATCTTCTACTCAACATTTACAACTTAAATTCACACTGCTCTGATAATATTTGGTCAATCTGCATCACATACATGTCTCACATTCATCAAAACACCAAAAATGGTCTATCATATATGTTCGCTTCAAGCATAACATTAATTAGGTTAGCCTAATTAGATGTAATATATAAAATAAATAATATACAACTTGTCAACTCAAATCCTTCACACATGCCTCACGCCAAGATCCAATCCTTAAAACAATTTGAAATAGGTCATAATGGACCTATAATAGCTCTTGAATAACACTGCAATACTTATTTAACCTTCACATACCTTCATACTTATTATGTCAGTACCACAAAATAATTTATACAAAAATTCTTCAACTGTATACCCATATTCTGACATGTGTACCTCAAAACATCATGCCAACTAGAATTCTTACTCTATTGGAATCTGTCAACATCTCCTTAAAATTGCAAAGCCAAATTCTTATCTACAAAGAAATGCAGACTCTCCTACTCACATGAACTGTATAGGAAATGACTATAATTTGCTAGGTCGAACTTCTGTCATTCATAACTTAAAAAAAAAATCTAAAACAAGATAGAATTGTGGAATTAGATGTTCTACCAACTAAAAATATTATGCTAGAATTGCAGAGTGAAATGTTCATTCATGGACCAGTGCAGACCCAAAAACTAGATGCTTTGTTATTACACAAAATTAACAGAATTAGCACTTAGTCAATTTTCATCTCAAGTACCTTCACTGAATCAAACCATATTACAAAATTTTCTGATCCACAAACATCCTAAAGCATGCTAGAATCAACCAAAATGATCTGCACCATGATTTCCATACCAAGATACAATGTTGACATCAATTACAACACTGCAACACATATTAGTTAACTTTGTTCTTATCCTACATGCTCATGTTTCCAACAACAACATCAATGGCATCTCCTCAATCTTCCAATAGAGCATGTAATGCAACTTGTACAAGCATGGATTTTTATTTCATTTCTCATTCCTTCTTCTTTTTCCAAACCTTGTTTGATTCATCCTTTTTCTTGTCACAAACATCCTTCTCCTTATTTTGTTTCAAATGCTTAGGAAAAATAGTTCTGCAAAAATGTGTTTGTTAGAATTGTGAAATACGCACAAAACCATGAGCCACAGGATCAAACACAAACAAAGACACCTTCCACGCAAGAGATCTGCAAACAAATATATGCAATTATCTTCAACAAGAAAAAGCTATAGAAGAAAGAAAAATTTCAAGAAGATATGAAAGATACAAATATTCTCCGATTAATAATTACAAAGAGATCAATCCTTATAAAAGGAGATCATGAAACCCTAAAGTGAAACCTAAAAGAGAAACCCTAGTGTGCACACTTAATAATTAATAAATAATTAATAATTAATGTGCCTAAGTTTAGCTTAAGTAACTAAAGTGATAAGTGACTTAATTAATTAACTAATATGATTAAATTAATTAAGTGAAACAACTTATTACTCTAACACCCCCCTTAAGATGAACTTAGGCACATTAATAATTAATTATTTATTAATTATTAAGTGTGCACACTAGGGTTTCCCTTTTAGGTTTTTACTTTAGGGTTTCTTGATCTCCTTTTATAAGGATTGATCTCTTTGTAATTATTAACGGGAGAATATCTGTAGCTTTCATATCTTCTTGAAAGTTTTTCTCTTTTGTAGCTTTTTCTTGTTGAAGATAATTGCATATATTTGTTTGCAGATCTCTTGCATGGAAGGTGTACTTGTTTGTTGTTTGATCCCGTGGCTCGTGGTTTTGTGCTTGTTTCACAATTCTAACATGGTATCAGAGCGTGGATTCAACAAACCCCTTCTTGATTTATGAGGTTTTCTTCTTCAACAAGGGTTGCAGGCTTCATATCTGAATCCCCTTTGCTTTATTTGCAAATTTTGGAGGAGGGAATTTGAAGAAGCATTTTGGCATGAATCAGACCTCTCCATTGAATCCAGAGTTGCTGGAATAGTCAATATTGACCTTTGTTTCGTCAAAATTGGCTTCTATTTGTCAGATATGTGAGGGTTTGAAGAAAGGGCTTCTTTTGCCAGATCTACGGGGTGCTTGATTTTTCAGAGCATTTTGAGCCCAAACAAACCTCACTGTTGCGTTCAGAGCAGCCAAAAACCTAAAGATCGACTGTAAACTCACCTATATTTGATCCAGTTGATTTCTGAGGCAAATTTTTTTATCTCTAGACCCATATGGCCTCGCTAACACGCTTTTCGACGTAAAAATTTAGTAATTTTTTTTTTTTTGTGCAAAAATAAATTGTTTGCAGTTTTTTAAATTGTAATTTTTTGTTTTTGTTTTTAAAAAGCTTTAATTTTTTTTAAATGTCAAAAGCTTTTTAAAAAGCTTTTTTTTTGGTTTTTAAAAAAAGCCAAGGTACAAAGTACCTTGCGCAGGTCCGTACCTGTGCAGGCCTATGCAGCAATACCTGCGCCCATTGGAAGTTGTGGGGATGGGGCCCACGTGCCCCCCCCTCCATACTGTTTAAAAAAAATTTACAAAAAAAACTGCCATGCCTTTTCAATATATTTTTTTAAAATTGATTTTTTTTTAAAAAAAAATTGCAGAAAAAAATCAAACGATTTTTTTAAAAATCACCTTGAATTGCGTGTAGACGGCGAATAGGGTCGTACGAGTAAATTTTTTTTCCTCAGAAATCAACTAGACCAAATATAGGCAAGTTTATAGTCGATCTTTAGGTTTTTGGCTACTCCGGACACAACGGTGAGGTCTGTTTGGGTTCAAAATGCTCTGAAAAATCAAGCACCCCTAGATCTAGCAAAAATGCCCCTTCTTCAAACCCTCATAGATCTGACAAACATAAATCAAATTCGACGAAACAAAGGTCGATCTTGACTATTCTGCAGCTCTAGATTCAATGGAGAGGTCTGATGCACGCCAAAATGCTTTAAAAAACTGCCCTCCTACAAAATTTTCAAAACAAATAAAGAGGTTTCAGATTTGAAGTTGCAACCCTTGTTGAAGAAGAAAAACCTCATAAATCGAGAAGGGGTTTGTTGAATCCACACTCTGATACCATGTTAGAATTGTGAAACAAGCACAAAACCATGAGCCACAGGATCAAACACAAACAAAGACACCTTCCACGCAAGAGATCTACAAATAAATATATGTAATTATCTTCAACAAGAAAAAGCTACAGAAGAGAGAAAACTTTCAAGAAGATATGAAAGCTACAAATATTCTCCCGTTAATAATTACAAAGAGATCAATCCCTATAAAAGGAGATCATGAAACCCTAAAGTGAAACCTAAAAGGGAAACCCTAGTGTGCACACTTAATAATTAATAAATAATTAATTATTAATGTGCCTAAGTTTAGCTTAACTATAGTGATAAGTGAATTAATTAATCGATATGATTAAATTAATTAAGTGAAATAACTTATTACTCTAATAGTGTTGTGTGCCCAAAATTGTTACACTTATGATATATGATGTTATAGTCCAATAGAGGGGAAAATACATTATAATTCCTCTTCATGAATTCAAAATAATTGCTTGTGAACTCTACAATTTACTGCTTCATGCACAAATCGATTACATGAAAAATAATAACCATGGAAAGAATATTGAAACCTAGTTGTGTGTGGCTTCTATTGAGGATAGGGCCATTTAAGGTTGTCCTTTTTATTTCTTTGAAACTGTAGACTTTATCCTCCTTCTTGTTCTCCACTTTGTTCACCTTCTCTTTGTTGGAACTTTTGAGGGCTGTAGCATAATTCTTAATTTCCAACATCTTTATAGTTTTCAGACTTCTTTCATCAAAACTAAGACCACTTTTGATGGATGGTGATATTTTTGAGTTGATAAGGTCCTCTAACATTTCAAATTTTTTATGAAAATTTATGTTTATGTCGAACTAATCTTTATTCGTTTCTAGCTCCTTCCTTAAGGAAACAATTTTAGATTCGAGCTTCTCACACTCTATTTCTTTTGCCTTTAGCTTGTTGGGATTAAGGTGTCTTAACCTTAGAGTCCTAACATCTTTAATTTAATTTATTATTGTATTTATTTGTATTATTTAATTGCCGATATTGTTATGTCATAAATTGGGACCCATCGATTGGGTGGCATCCCCGTTGGAGGTGACTGAATCACACATCATCATCTTAAGTGGATATAGGCATCACACTTTCAAATATTTGACTTATGATAGATTATATGATGCGTTATAAGACATCTTTATGCATGGAGAAAGTTTGCGCCCGAGTTGGGTTATGACAGGTTGTAAGAGAATCAGATAATTTGGCCAGCTATGACAAATTCTATGTCGGATCTTGTGGCAGATTTTATGGTAGATTTATGACAAATGTTATGATAGTTGTAAGTAATTTGTCATAGGCTATTATGAGAATATTTTGGGAACCCAAGCTTGGAGAGAGAATATTACATGTTACGACAGTTTTAAGGGGTGTAAGGGAATATTGTACATGTGTCCAAATGCATGTTTATGGTGTGGGATATTGTGCCATGTGGACTTGGAAACCCATCCTCTTTTAGATGCTTCTCTTAGCTTGTATTCCCTATATATTGTATGCCTTGTATTGTAGAATTCATAGTTTGTTTGCAATTAATGAAGTGTTCCTAGATTCACTCCAGAATAGGTGTTTGTTTTGAAATACTTGTTGAAGAAGCTTTGTACTTGGAGTTGCATTGTAACATATATTTGATTTAATATAGTATTACTATGGTTTTGGAGGTTGAGGTTTTTTACTGAAAAGGGTTTTCCCCATGTATATTCGATGTTTATGCATACTTATTGTCCTATCTCATTCTTTCTATGGGTTTCTCCTTACTGTAATTATATAAGGTATTAAAAGGATTTTTTGGTAACTCTCCCCTACTTAGATTAGTGTAAGAACCTAATTGCACTCACCTGACTTCCTTTCATTTGGTATCAAAACTTGGCCAACCTTGATTACTTTTTTGGGTTAGAAGGGTTTTCTGAGCTGATCTTTGTTTCAGTGGGAGTTTTTCAGAAGTACATTTCATGGCCTTGTTGTAGGAAAGAGATGGCAAGCACATATAGGAGGATTGAGATAGAGAAGTTTAACAACAATAACTTTGAGCTTTGGAAGCTCAAGATGAAAGATATGCTTGTAGATCATGATCTATGGGTTGATGTTTCTAGAACCAAACCATTAGGCATGAAATAAGAAGACTAGGAGCTCATTGATTAGAATGCCAAGGGTCTCATTAGACTCTATTTGGTTGATTCTATTCTCTTGAATGTTCATGAAGAGAAGATTGTTGCTTCTTTGTGGAAGAAACTTGGAGATGTTTATTAGGCTAAATCCATGGTAAATAAGCTATTCCTAAGAAAGAAGATGTATTATCTGAAAATGGAAGATGGAGGATCCATGGTAGACCACCTAAATTCCTTTCGAGACCATTTCATGCTCCTATTGTGTTATTTTCTAGACTCATGGGATCAATTAGTGATGGCTATTGGAAGCACAACAACCACTTTCAAAATGGATGAGGTAGTTGCTTCGTTGTTATCTGAAGAGATGTAGAGAAATCCTTTTGAGATGGCCAAGGAGGCCCTTGTTGTTCATGGTAGACCAAAGGAGAAAGGTAAAAAGAAGGACAAAAATTTAAAGTTAAAGTCTCTAGGGAGATCTAAGTCTCTTGGTAAGAAGTCAAAGGAAAAATGTTGGAATTGTGGTGAAACTGATCATTTTTAGAAAGACTAAAAGAAAGAGAAGAAGAAGAAAAGAAAGTCTTTCTCCAATTCTAAATCTGAAAAATCATCTCAAGTTGAAGGAGAAGCATTTGTTGCAACCTTGGAAACCCATGCATCAAAAGATATGTGGTTGATAGATTCAGGTGCATACTTTCACATGACCTCTCATAGAGGTTGGTTTTCAAAGTATGAAGAGTATGATGGCGAGAAGGTGTACTTGGGTGATGAATCTCACCTAAAGATTGTTGGTCGTGGAAGAGTCAAAATTGGATTTCCTGATAGAAGAGTGAAGGGGATTGATGGTGTCTTACATATCCTAGGTTTGGCATGAAACATGCTTTCTATAAGTAATGACGAGAGGAGCTATGGTGTTGGCTAAAGGTGTTGAAGTTGGCACTTTGTACAAGTTGGATGCATACACAATACAATGCAATAGTTCTTCTGATGTACAAAAGAAGAGACCTTTGGATTCTTCATCCTCACTATTAGATTGTGTAGTGAAGAAGTCTATTGCAACTACATCTGATGGTCATGCATTTTGGGTACCTAAAAGTGCTCATTCTATTTAAATGAAGCTTCCTACAGAGATGAAAATGTTATGGAATCAACAACTCAGTCACATTGGTGAGAAGGGTCTTAGAAGCCTAAAGAATAAGATTCTTGTTGAAGGCCTTGATGATTGTAATCTCGAGTTTGAATTTTGCGAACATTGTGTTTATGGAAAAAAACATTGTGTTTCTTTTTACTTTAGTTCTCACAAGTCTTCTAAGGTTTTGGACTATGCTCATTCAAATGTTTTTGGTCCTATAAATGTTCCTTCATTATCAAAATCTATATATTTTGTTTCTTTCATAGATGATTACAGTAGGACATTTGTTTATTTTCTCAGAAGTAAAGTTGAAGTCTTTAGTCGATTTAAGGAGTTTAAGGCCTTGGTAGAAAATTAGACTACTATAAAGATTAAGTGTTTGAGGACTTACAATGGTGGTGAGTTTTTTTTGTAGAGTTCAACAAGTTCTATAAAGATCACGAGATTGAAAGACATAAGACAACTCCCTACACTCCACAACAAAATAGAGTTGTAGAGAGGATGAACATATCATTGATGGAGAGGTCTAGGAGTATGTTGAGTGGTGCTAGCCTTGAGAAAAAAAATTGGATTGAAGTGGTAGCTACATGTTATTTTATCAAAAAATATCCTACATCACCGCTTGTTGGAAAGACACCCATGGAGGCATGGTCTGGTAAAAATCCTTCGATGAGACATCTCAGAATATTTGGTTGTGAAGCTTATGCTCATGTTCCTATTGAGAAGAGGTCAAAGTTGGAGAACAAGGCAATTAAGTGTATCTTTATCGGTTATGGTGTGAAAGGGTACAAGCTTAGGGACTTAGAAACTTAGAAGGTTCTCTACAATAGAAGTGTGATTTTCAAAGAGATGAAAACTTCCATTGTTGAGATTCAGCCAAAAAAGGAAAAAAAGAATAAGGAGGTAGTTCAGATTCCACCTACTCTAAAGACAAATGAACTACACACTCCTATTGGACCTGATGATGAAGAGAGATCAAGAAATTTAGAAATTTTTGAAGAAGAACTTCAACCTCAACCTTCACGGAGGTCAACATGAGTTAGGAAGAAATAGAAAAGGTTTGGTTATTAATTATTAGATTTTGGTTGCTTTTTTGCTTTGATTGCTAACACTGATGAGCCTAGGATTGTTAGAGAGGCTATGGGTACGAGTGATGCAAATTATTAGATGAAAGCCATGGATGAGGAGAGGGTTGCTTTAAAGAAAAAAAAGACTTGGGATCTGGTACCTTTGCTTGTTGGGTGCAAACCTATTAGTTGTAAATGGGTTTTCAAGAAAAAATGTGGTCTTGATGGTAGTGTTGAGAAGCATAAGGCATGATTGGTCTCTAAGGGTTTTTCATAGGTGGATGGAATTGATTATGGTGATATATTCTCTCTTATTATGAAGCTGAAATCTATCTGATTCATGTTATCACTTGCAACAATATATGATTTAGAAATGGAACAAATGGATGTGAAGACAACACTCCTTCATGGTGACTTGGAGGAAGAGATTTACATGTCACAACCAAAGCACTACATTGAAAATGGTAAATAAAATTTGGTTTGCAAACTAAAGAAGTCTCGTTATGGTTTGAAACAGTCTCCTAGAATGTGGTGACAAAAGTTTGATACCTATGTAATGTCATTGGGATTTCAAATATCTAAATCTCATCATTGTGTGTATTATGAATCTGATAATGGTTGCATTCTCATTATTGTTTATATTTAGATGATATGTTGTTTATTAGGAATGGTAAAAGTATGATTTCATATTCAAAGTTTTAGTTGTCAACATAGTTTGAGATGAAAGACCTAGGTGCAACTAGGTACATTCTAGGAATGGAGATCATGAGAGATAGAGCTAACAAAAATCTTTGGTTAAGCCATAGCAAGTATGTGAACTTGGTGTTAGAGAGATTCAACATGGCAGATTGCAGACATTTGGTTGTTCCTATGATGTAGGGGACAAAGCTTTTTGTGAATGATTGTCCAAAACCTCATACTTAGATGGAGGACATGACTAGAGTTCCATATGTGAGTGTAGTTGGAAGTTTGATGTATGCTATGGTGTGTACAAGACTAAACATTTCCCAAGCAGTGGGATTCCTTATTCACTTTATGGAAAATCCTAGAAAAGTACATTGGGATGCAGTTAAGAGAGTGTTCAAATATTTATGGGGTACTTTTGAGTATGCCTTGTTTTTTCATGGTCATCCTATTAGACCTTAGCATTCTATGAGTATTTGTGTATATGTGGATTCATATTGGGCTAGTGATATTGATAGCAGAAGATCCACCAGTGGTTACATGTTTATGATGTTTGGTGGCGTTATCAGTTGCATGAGTAAGCAACAGGTTGCAGTCACTTTGTCCACGATAGAAGTAAAGTACATGATAGTCAGTCATGCTTGTAAGGAATCTATTTAGCTTAAGATATTGTGTTATGGTATTGGTTTAGATGTAGGACAAAATACTATTTGTTGCAATAGTCAAAGTTCCATTTGCTTAGCAAAGAATCCTACCTTCCATGCCAAAACAAAGCACATCGATATTTAGTATCATTTTATTCATGATATGGTAGAATATGGAAAGGTGAACTTGGTAAAGGTAGACACTTTGGTGAATGTTGCAAATGCATTGACAAAACCAATGAGAACAAAGAAGTTTAGATGGTGTTCTGATTCCATGGGCCTTGGGGCCCTAAGAAGATGATCTGTATGACTCTTGGTAGGCCTTCAACAAGTGGGAGAATGTTGTGATTAAGGTGTCTCAACCTTAGAGTCCTAACATGTTTAATTTAATGTGTTATTGTATTTATTCATCTTATTTAATTTCCTATACAGGACCCACCGACTAGGTGGCATCCCCGTTGGAAGTGATTGGATGACACATTGTCATCCCAAGTGGACATAGGTGTCCCACTTTGGAACCTTTGACTTATTAAAGATTCTATGTCATGCCATAAGTCATCTTTCTGCATGGAGAAAGTTGGGTTATGGTAGGTTGTAAGAGACTAAGATATTTTGGTCAACTACATGACAAATTCTATGATGAATCTTGTGGCAGATTTTATGGCATATTTATGACATATTTTATAACAGTTGTAAGGTATTTGTCATAGGCTATTATGAGCATATTTTGGGTGCCCAAGCTTAGAGAGAGAATATTTCATGTTATGACAGTTATAAGGGCTGTAAGGGAATATTATACATGTGTCCAAATGCATTTTTATGGCATGGGATATTATTTCATGTGGATTTGGATGCCCATCCTCTTCTAGATTCTTCTCTTGGATTGTATTCTTTATATATTTTATGCCTTGCATTGTAGAATGCATAGTTTGTTTGCAAGTAACAAAGTGTTGTTGGATTCACTCTAGAACAGGTGTTTGTCTCGAAACACTTGTTGAAGAAGATTTATACTTCAAGCTACATTGTAACCTCTATTTGATTTAATATAGTAGTACTATTCTTTTGGAGGGTGGGTATTTTTACTCAAAAGGGTTTTCACCATGTATACCTAGTGTTTTTTGTTTATGTGTACTGGTTCTATCTCATTCTTTCTATGTGTTTCTCCTTAGTGTAACCATATAAGGTGTTAAAAGGATTTTTTTTAACTCTCCCCTACTTAGATTAGTGTAGGAAGTTATTTCTGCTCACTTGGATTCCTTTCATAGCTGATCTTTTAAGTCATCCTCAATGTGTTTGTATTCTTCAAATCCAAAATTATCTTTTTAGGCTTTTCATTATCTTCTTGGATTTGGTCTTTCAGCTTTGAATTCTACTTCTTGATTCTTTTGATTTTGTCTATGTCAATAGTAAGTTATTCCTCAAGATTTGTTATAGTATTTGTCTCTCTTTCAATCTCTTCATTCCCTTTGTCTTTGCACCATGGAGCTTCTTCTTTTGTTTCCATGGCCATGAAGAGAATTTATTCTCTATAGCTTTTGGAGAAACTTTCATCACTTTCCTCAGATGAAGTATTGCTTCCTTGAACATGTAGGCTCTTCTTTATTCTTTAGAAATTCTTCTTCCTTTCAAATTTCCTTTGAGTGGACTTCTTGTTATAATGACTTTTCTTGCATTTTCCCTTTTCATAATATACTTCATCTTTGCTACTATCACTTCCAACCTAGGACATTTGGCAATAAAACAACCTATATTACCACAATTAAATCATTTAAGAGTATACTTGTTGGAGTAATTAGGATAATCACTTAATAATTAATTAATCATTATTTAATTATTAAGTCCCTTATTACTTTATTCACTTAATGTAAACTTAGGATTGGATATTTAATTATTAAATTAGCCTATGAAAAGTGTCATCATCCTATGCAATGAGACAATATGTGCTTTATTTATCCAATCTAATAATTAAATATGCAATCCTAAGTTTAGCTTAAGTGAATAAAGTAATAAGGGACTCAATAATTAATTGATGATTAATTAATTATTAAGTGATTATCCTGATTACTCAAAAACCCCATTTAAGATTAACTGGAGTAGCCAAAAACTAGATGAAGGAAGCATGGATGGGTCTAGGATACAAGTCCTGATGAGGTACCCATGTACAAATAAATGAAGCTATCATAAATAGAGAAAATGAGAAAACCACATGGGAAAAAATCCTCTCCAAAAGAGAGAAAAAGAAAAATTGCATTAGTGAAAGAAGGAGAAGGATAGAAGGAGGACTCAATATGACCCCACAAGGACTTCTTCTATCACACAAATACAATATATTTCCCCATACAAAGAAGTGGCTCATGGACCAATGAAGAAAATCTAAAGATAGGATATGATCCATTGCTTGCAAACAACATTTCTCCCTTTAGGAAGAAACAAATCAACTGGTGATTAGAGAATCCAATCAAAAAATATGGGTGATACTAGAATCCAAATACAAATGGTGTGTGTCTCTAAAAACTGCTTAGTGTCCACATGTAGAAAAGCGATGATGTCGATCTAGAAACTAGTGAAGACTGATGTAGAGCATGCTCCAAAGACGATGAAGATGATAGTGGAGTAACAACATCAATGTGGCTATCAACAAAGAGGAGATGAATTTCCTCAAAATGATCCTCTATATCTAAAATATAGGACTCCACAAACAAGGATGAAATGTCTATAAGATATGAATCCCAAGTAGCTGTGTCTAGAAGAAGATGGTCCTGTTGCATTGAATTAATAGTGGTGCAGGGCACCATAGGTCTTTATGCAAAAAAGTTGCAAAGTGTTATTTTTTTGTGATGTTAAGTAATTTTTTTGGTAATAAGGCCCTTAAGACCATGTTTTATGTCTTGTGGGTTAGTTGAGTCATGTTGGTGTTAGTTTGTTGGAAGTTGTCAATTTTGTAAAAGTTGCAAAAATGTTGCTCAAGCAATTTTTGCATTTTTTGGGGAAGTTGAACGGTTGGGGGATTTGAAAAATAGTTGGGATCAATTGGTTATGCTTAGGAATTATTTAAAAGTAATTTTGAACATTGAGAAAAGGGTTGGATGGTGTAGATTTGAATTTTGAATAACAAAAACTCTATTTTTTGCATTTTGAAGCTTAATTTGCTGCTATAGAGACTTGTACAGCTTGGTACGGCTTGGGAGTGATCATTTATGAATTGATATTGATGAAGCATTGAATATTATATCATTTTCATTTGGTCTCATCATTTTTCATTAGGATTTGCACATTTTATAGCAATTTTTCTAAGATTGGTTTGAAACCCTTGTTTAACTGTCTTGAAGGTATGAAAAATGCAAAGCCCACCATTCCAATGGTAAAACCTGATGAAACTTGGTGGAATGGATGGGGTTATGGTTTTTTTGGTGTCTGAAAACTTGCAGGATCAAGGGATGGAGGTTGGTGCTAATTTTTTGATGCCCTAGGTAGAAAACCTCATGTTTTTGACATAAAAATTGTATAGGAGTTAGGGTTTGTAGAAAAGCTCTTGAGAAATTGTTTGTAATGATGGGAAATGTTTAGGAAGACCCTATTTGGAATTTTTGGAGTTTTGGTTTGAAGATTGGAATCCTAGAGAGTGGAGCCTTTGTGGAGACCTAGTAGAAAAGCCTAATTAGGCCTAATTTGTAGCATAACAGTCAATTTTTGAGGGTTTTGTTTCAAAGAAACCCTATCTGCAAAGTTGATATGTTCTCAAGTGGAAAAAAAAAGGTATATTAAATGGTGATTAGATTCTAGGTTTGAGGAATAATTTGGAAATTGTGTGGGAAAACCCCTGTTTGAAGTGCTATAAGGGGAAATGAAGAGTGGTAGAGAAAACCCATCAAATTAGGGCTCTAAGTTTGAAGAGTTTGATTTGTTGAGTTAAGTTTGAGTTGGTTTTTGATAATCCACCTTGATCTGCATCAAATTGGTATGAGAGCATAGGTTTGGTAATAAGAAGAGAAAGGTTGAAGTTTGAAAGAACAAGATGCCTCCAAAAAGTAACCCTATGGCTAGGAAAATGAATGAGATGAAAGAGAAGACTACAAAAGAGATTAGAAAATTGAAGGAACTACAAGAGATGGTGGAAACAAGGCTTGAGGCTATTGAAACCAATCAAAGGAGAGGTATGGTCATGGGTGATGTGAGTGACCATGAAGAAGAAGGGGAAGATGAGAATGAAGAAGAAGAAGAGGAATTGGATCCTAAAGAGTAGAAGTTTTCCAATTTACTAAGAGCAGTCAAGGAAGATAAACACAAGGTAAAGATTGATTTACCAATGTATGGAGGTAACTTGAATGATGCAAATATTTTGGATTGGATCGCAACACTTGATAATTACTTTGAATGTGAAGATGTTCCAGAGGAACAAAGGGTAAAGATAACAAAAACAAAATTGAAGGGTCATGCCCTTTTATGGTGGGATTATGAGAAAACTGAAAGGAGGAAGAGAGGAAAGTCAAAAATGATCTCTTGGGACATAATGGTGGTCAAGCTTAAGGGTAATTTCTTACATGATGATTATGTAATTCAAATGTAAAATAAACTTCAAGGCCTGAAACAAAGAGAAATGGATGTCAAAGTCTATACTGAGGAATTTTATAAACTGAGTATAAGAGTAGGTCACATGGAGGATGATGTGGAGAAGGTGGCTAGATACCTTAGTGGGTTAAGGTTTAACATTCAAGATGAGTTGAGTTTGAAATATCCAAGGACGGTAGAGGAATGCTTTTAATTGGCAATCAGGGCTGGAGAAAAATTAAAGAGAAGGCAAGACAAACAAAATAGGGGCATAAGTAGCAATTCCAGAGGAAGAGGGTCATTTTCTAATACAAGGCAATCATATGAGGGCCAAGAAGATACAAGCAAAGTACAAGAGCAAGGGGCAGATCAGAGAGGTGGATTTAGAGGAGGTAGATCAAGATTTAGAGGTAGATTTAGAGGTCAAGGAAGAGGTTCATAAGGATTTATAGGAAGATGTTACCAATGCAACAAGTTTGGACATAAAGCATGGAAATTTAATGAAGGTCAGGCCTCTACTTCACATGGAGGAGAAAAAAGAGCTCAATTGGTGCAAGAAGATGACAATGAGAGTGTAAACTCTCCATCACAACATGCTACTCTAGAGGTTGGTGAATCACTCATGGTAAGAACTCTCATGAAGGCATCAATAGAAAAGGAGCCACCACAAAGGAAAACTCTCTTCAATACAACTTGTATGTGCTTGGGTAAGGTTTGTAAAGTTGTAATAGATTCATGAAGTACATATAATATGGTTTCAGTTGAGATGGTTGAAAAACTTAAGTTGCCTAGAATACCATATACTACCCCTTACAAAGTCTCTTGGTTGAATGAGTGTCAATATGTTTTGGTGAATGAACAAAGTTGGGTGGAGTTCAATATAGGAGGGTATAAGGACATAATTTTATGTGACATACTACACATGGATGTATGCCATTTTCTACTAGGGAGGCCTTGGAAATTTGATAGGCATGCTATGTATGATGGAAGAAGGAATACTTATTAGATAGACAAAGATGGGATCTCTTATACTTTGACACCGTTGAAAGAGAAGGACAAAGGAAAAACTAAGGGATCTAATGTGATGATGGTAGGTAGGAAGCAGTTCATAACAGTAGAAGAAGAGGAGAACATGGACCTTGTAGCCACCCCTAAACCTACAGACATTATGACAACAAATATGAAGAATGATTTGATGTTGGAAATCCAAGATTTGCTTAAGAAGTATATTTATATGATGATAAGAGAAGCGCTACATTCATTGTTGTCAAAAGGGGATATTGGTCATTCTAATTCTTTCATACCATAGGTTAATATACCTGATCAAGCAACAGTTGCAGGGACACAACAATAGATGGAAGAGGTGAGTAGCAAAGGTGAAGAGGTCAAGGATAAATTGCAAAAGAATGTGGGCAAGTCCAAGCATACACCTAAAGTGAAGAACAAGGAAATTCATTACAAGGATGAAGGAGGTATGGTTATAGGTACTAATGCAGGTTCAACAATATTTTCAAGTGAAGAATGAGTCAAGGATCATCTATCAAGTAGGTCACTGAAGTTGGAGCATACCCTAGGTGCCAAAGGATTCAAAAAGACAAGGGATAGTGCTTTTTTCCAATATTTGGTTCATTGGAAGGGTTTACCAAATGAATATGTCACTTGGAGGTTAGAGAATGGCATGAACAAGCATCAATCTACTGTTTCACCACTATCCTCAATGGGACTTGAGTCCTTTTTGCTTAGGAGTATGGTGTAGGGAACCATAGGTCTTTATGCAAAAAATGTTACAAAGTGTTAGTTTTTTGTGATGTTAAGTCATTTTGTTGGTAATAAGGTCTTTAAGACCATGTTTTATGTCTTGTGGGTTGGTTGAGTTATGTTGGTGTTAGTTTGTTGGAAGTTGTCAATTTTGCAAAAGTTGCAAAAATGTTGCTCAAACAATTTTTGCATTTTGTGGGGAAGTTGAACGGTTGGAGGGATTTGAAAAATAGTTTAGATAATTTTTTTATGCTTGGGAATGATTTAAAATCACTTGTGTACATTGAGAAAAAGTTTGGATGGTGTAGATTTGAATTTTGAATAGCAAAGACTTTGTTTTCTACATTTTTAAGCTTAATTTGCTGCTACAAAGATTAGTACGGCTTGGTATGAAATGAGAGTGATAATTTATGAATTGGGATTGATGAAAAATTGAATATTCTATAATTTTATTTGGTCTCATTATTTTTCATTAGGATTTGAGCATTTTATAGCAATTTTTCTAAGACAGGTTTGAAACCCTTGTTTAATTGCCTTGAAGGTAAGAAAAATGCAAAACCCACCATTCCATTGGTGAAACCTCATGAAACTTGGTGGAATGGATGGGGTTATGTTTTTTTTTGTGTTTGAAAACTTGTAGGAGCAGGGGATGGAGGTTGGTGCTAATTTGTTTCTGCACTAGGTAGAAAACCTCATGTTTTTGGCATAAAAATTATATAGGAGTTAGGGTTTGTAGAAAAGCTCTTGAGAAATTATTTGTAATGATCAGAAATGTTTGGGAAGACCCTATTTGACATGTTTGGAGTTTTTTTTTTAAGATTGGAAGCCTAGAGTGTAAAAACTTTGTGGATACTTCATAGAAAATCCTAATTAGGCCTAATTTACAGTGTAGCAGTCAATTTATGAGGGTTTTGTTTCAAAGCAACCCTATCTGCAAAGTTGATATGTTCTCAAATGGAAAAAAAAGGGTATCTTAAATGGTGATCATATTTTGGGTTTGAGGTCTGATTTGGAAATTATGTGGGAAAACCCTTGTTTGAAGTGTTACAAGGGGAATTGAAGAGTGGTAGAGAAAACCCACCAAATTAGCATTCTAAGTTTGAAGAGTTTGCTTTTTTGAGTTAGGTTTGAGTTGGTTTTTGATCATCCACCCTGCTCTGTATCAAACCAAAGATGTGGATATGTCAAACTGATCAGGAAAAATAGGAGATCATGTTGTCTCGATTTGAAGAGTGGGAACATGAAGACAAGCCTTTGAACCATTAAAGCATACAAGACCTGTGATATACTATAGCTCCTTTAAAGTACTATCATAAAAGGGTATGTAATCTGCATCTACAAGAGGGATGAGACAATTTGCAACATGATCCGCTAGGTAAGGAGAGATATGAGGGTCTCCAAAAATCTCCCAAATTCATGGTGAAATTGTGTGGGGACAATCAATGTTTGATACAACACACACAGTGTCAAAATCAAAACTAGAACATATAACCCCTATAATATGATATCTAATGATACCCCATGCTGATAAAATCCCTTATGTGTTTGGTGTAGGTATGAGTCCATACAAATAAGGAAAAATATTAAGTCACCGAGATGTGTTAGGATGCCATTTCACCAAGACTCATAATTATCCTTGTACAAGTTGATCATAAAAGGATGAACAAAAAACCCATGATACTCACTCAAATGAAAAAATCAGAGACTAATAACCTCAATATTGATAAAGCATATCAAAATATGTCACCTTACACAAACAAATCCTTTCTAGGTGCCAAGATGTCCAAGTAATTAAGCATAATCTAAAATCACAAAATATTGAATAAAATGTACTTGGGGAAGATTCTAGAAAAATTGGATGAATAGATCTGAAGAGCTCTTAAATACCTTCCCAATGCCACTAGAATAAAAAAAATGAAGATATAGGAGAACCGTTGTGAACTTAAAAGTGAAAAATGTAGATCTGACTTTGATTGAGAATAATATGAACCAATAGAAAAACCTGATAATAAAACCTACACCACTAGAAATTTCTTGGAACTTGCTTTTTGATGATACGTTGTTTGCTCAATTTTGACACTATAAGCCCAAGTTATGCCAAAAAGAAAAAAAATACTCTCTTAGGCCAATTGAGGGCTTGGAGGGGGAAAAGGAATTTTCGTATGGCTAATGTCAGCATGGCGTCAACAAATATTGACCAGAATATTCCCTCTGGTAAAAAAAAGTCCTTTGTCAAAAAAATTCTCAAGCCAGTATATTCCTTGTCTGGCTTAGAATATTCTTCAAAATTAAAATATTCCCTATGGGTTTGATTTTTCCACTAGGTTTTGCACTGAGTTGATTGAAAAAATAGCTATTGCTTTATTTTTTCTAGATTCTTTTGATGCTTGGTCATTGAGGTTTGATTTATTGTTTGCCAAAATTGATGGGTGCCAGCGGGGGTGATAAGGGGTTGTCAGACAATGTGAAAAGCATCGTCGGTGGGGCCGATGTGACCTACTTGTGGGTAGTGTGTACCCTAAAAGCTGCTGCTTGTAACTTTTTTAAAGCTTTTGATTTTTTTTTTGCAAAAAAATGATATTTTTTTGTAGGAAAAAAATTCAAAAAACTATTTTTTTTATTGATGGAGATTTTTTTTAAAAAGCTAGAGAATAAATGAACCCATACTTGTTTCCTGTGCAAGTTGATAGGTAAGCGTACGGCAATATGGATCTTGCCTCGATATTTTCATAGGCTATTTTTTTTGCAACTACTCGTATTTGAGCAAATTGACAAGTGATATTAGAGATTTTGGCCATTCTGACTCAATGATGATGCCCATTTTTCCTCAAGGTTGGATCTCTCAAATTTTAGATAGGAAGTCATAGATTTGGTGCTATGATACCATGTTGGAGTTGATAGTGAATCCCCACAAAACCCAATGATCCTTTGTAATAAACACTTATCATGCATAAGAGAATAAAGAAATGATTACGCTATGCAACCAAGAGAAGAAAGAGATTAATCTGGAAAAGCAATGATATGTACAATATATTAATCTAAATTCATTTTGAATGAATGATTATATAATGAATCCTTTTGAAAAGGAGATAGAAACCATAGATCAAAATCCTAGGCGAGGATTAAATTAGCCTATGTCAAGTGTCATCATCCTATGCAATGAGACAACATTTGCTTTATTTAACCAATCTAATAATTAAATATGTAATCCTAAGTTTAGATTGAGTGAATAAAGTAATAAGGGAGTTAATAATTAATTGATGATTAATTAATTATTAAGTGATTATCCTAATGAATCCAACAATATTACCTTTTCATTTGATAGTTCTTTTATTGAATTTCTTCACAAAGTTAGCATCTTCCTCATCCCTTGAACTTTCACTTGATACAAGTCCTTTTTCTTCATCCTTCTTGATTCTTTAAGGTGGCTTCATGTTTTGATGATATTCCCTTCTCAGTCCTTATTTCATAAGCGATAAGTATGCCATGTAACTCATCCATCTTCAAAAATCTTAGATCCTTCATTTCTTCAATGGTAGAAACATTTGCATGAAATCTCATGGGTAGATATCTTAAAACCTTTTGCACAATAACCTCATCCTCAATATTTTCTCCAAGACCACAAATGGTTTTTATGATTTCATCCACATGGAGAAAGTGGGTGGAGATATTCTCTTCATCCTTCATATTCAAACTTTTAAATTGTTTCCTATGGATTTGGATCTTTTCCTTTTTCACTTTTTCATCTCCTTCATAAGCCCTTTAAATATAATCCCACATCTCTTTCGCTGATGTGTAATGCATGATTTTGACAAATTCAAATTTAGTTAGACCACTTGGAATTTCATTCATAGATTTAGCATTGTTCTCACTTGCCCACTTTCCATCTTGATTCATTGGTGGAGTAGATGGTGCCACATATCCATCCACAATAGATTGACATATATCAAATCCATGGTCCACCAAATAAATGTGCATCATCATACTCCAAAAAGAATAGTTGTTTCCATTGAACAATGGTTCTCAACTTGAGGAAAACCCTTCTTGACTCGCCATGTGTGTTCTTAAGATATTTCCTTCAAGTGGTTAGAATTTTTTGAAGGAACTTGCTTTGATACCAATTGAATAAAACACACACACACACACATATACTAAAAGGGGAGTGAATTAGTATAAGACCAAGTTTTTTAATTTATAAATTTGAAAATCTAAAAGCAATAATCAAAGTATCCACACATGCAAGATCTAACAGTAGAGATCACAATATGCATACATGATTTTACGTGGAAACCCTTGTGAGATAAAACCATAGAAAAATATTGCTTTGATAAGAAACTTCTTACAAATTCGTAGGCACCAACCCACTAGAGACACCAATCCCCACAACTAAGCATCGAATCAACAAGAGACACCAATATTTTTGAAAATGAGGCACCAATCTCCAAAATAATAAAGTGATAAGTGCTTGATCTTATTCTTGAAACAAATTTTATCCTCCTCAACAAATCTACTAAAAAGGTGTCTTGAGATCTACTTGTAATCTTCAATATTTTTTTCCCATAGATCTGCAATAATTTTCCCTTAAATTTTTCTCCTATTTCTTTAATAATTCACTTTCAATTATGCTCTTAAGTCTACAATAATTCACCTTCAATTATGCTCTAACATTCACCTTAGATCCACTTCTAAAGTTTTCTCTAGATTTGCTATGAATAGGAATACTGCTCAATGAATTTTTTGATCTTTTTAACCCCAAATGAGCTCCTTTCTATATATGAAAATTCACCCCTTAATCCAATGGATACAACCCCTCATACAAGTCAACCAAGATAGCATTTTTTTTTTTTTTATTTCCCTTCACCAAGGTGGATGCTCATTTTTGTTGGGAAATCACGGGTCATCTTAAATAGAAACATCTGAGAATAGTAGTGCCTTTGGTAATTTTACTTTGATCAAATTTCCTTAAAGACATAGACCACTATGCCACAAAGCGAAAACAGGCACAATTCATTTCCCACATTGACCCTTAGAGAGAAACTCATGTAAATCAATTTCAACAACACCATTAACAAATTCAAACACACAAAATCAACAGCCATGAAAGATGAAACAAAAGACATAAACACACAGATATAGCTGGGGAAAGGCCTTTCAAGTAAAAAACCCCACACTCCAAAAGCCCAGATTTCCATTATATTATTCAGCAACAAAATACAGTTACAATACAATATCAGGCTCATGTCCTTTACAGAGTTTACATCTTGTTTCATTCTAGAGAAAATCCAGCATCATAAACCCTTACAACCACCAGAGACATCTCACGGCTACACAGCCACACGACTTGACCACTAGCCTCTCGGCCTCCCTATCGCATAGTTTCTTGGCCTTCACCTTCTACAAGATCCATCTCTCAGCATTGAGATTTCCTTCCTCTCTCTCTTTGCTTCCTAGACTCGTGGCCAGATCGGCAACATCGACCTCTTTTCCAAGTTGGTGCCCAACACCACATGGTCTCTCTACCTGCATCCGACCTCTCGCCCTGCATCTAGCATCTTGACCTCTCGGCCTATTTGAGCCCTTCATTGCTGCTGCTCTTTGTCACTGCCACTCTCTACTCTAAGAGAATCATCTTAGCCTTTTCCGTATTTGGCCTTTTAGCCTACAGCTCGACTTGACCAAGTAATCGTTGTTTGGCTCCCTCCGAGATATTCTAGAGCTTCGCAAGAGATTCAAAGATCCGAGAAAGAGAAAATCTATCTCTTTCTCTATTTCCCAATAGACCATTCAACTATCGCACCCTTTTAGGGTTTCACCTCGAGCCATACACCATAGACCAATGTTGGTCATCAGATAGGTAGTCAAACGAATCTCCATCGTTGAACTTAGGGTTCAAAAAGAGTCACCAAGTCAACCATCGAGCACATGGGCCCACATGCCATCTATCCTCCACATCATTGCCACTTGTCGGCCTTCATCACAATCCACGAACCTATCGAGTCCCAAGTGGTCCCCATCATCCACCGGCCATGTCGCCCAATTGGGAGAAACCTGAACTTTACAACCTCCATATAAAGGTTAGGATTTTCCCAAACACCATGACATGCCAACAAATGGATCACTCCATCGCTCAAAACCCAAACTTCCCAACCGCTATTGAAGGTTAATAAATTCCCGATCACCATGATAATGAAGGAGATTGGCTAGTTAGGAAGTTAAGAAACTTTCGAACTTAGTGACAAGGTTCCAAGGTTAGAACATTCAACGATCCCATGACCAACACACTGTCACCCAATTACAATATTTCAGAACCCCGCAACATAGGTTTTAAGGTTCAATATTTGGGTGATAGGCTGACAAAGAAGACCAACAAAAGGAGAAAACTACCAAGTCTTTAATAGTGGTTCAAGCTAGCAAGTTGAGGCACATTTTCCAACAAGCTTGCACTTGACGAAGAATTATTGGCTTCCTCCAAAACAAACATAGAATCATAAAAAATGCTTTCATGCTCCAAAAAAGACCCTTGCAAATGACATCCAAGATGTTTGCCAACTCAAGCAATAGTTCCAGCCATCCATCACAAGAAAAAGAACGAGCCAAGGCGTATATGCAATAGTCTCAAGAACACTAGCATCAGATCTGACAGATGACAAAGGAACCAACATAGCCACCACTCCACTATGCTCATGAGCAATACAAAAGTAAAAACCTCAACTCAAACACATATGTGAAACCATCCTCTAGAAACAAGACAAAACATCAGCTAGAACAACAACTAAAAAATTAGTTGCTCGCATCTGATTGATCAACCCACGTGACTAAAAATAACACCCATAGCACGTGCTAATCCATCCAATCACTCATAACTCCAAGGTATCAACGTCAAAAAAATCATGCCACCATCACAACCAACCCATCAACTGCAAAAACAAGCTCCATGTGCCAACCAGTCAAAGAAGACCAAACACAACCAGGAACTCCAACTGCATGGGTAACACCAAAACTAAATAGAATCAAGGCATACCGAGTCTACCAATAGCATAACATAGAGAGTGTAAACATGCAATTTCAAGGAACTATCCACAATGATATGCACATCATGTAACTATAGAAAATCCTCCTACATACACCTCTAAATGCAAACTGTGTCACCTTATTCCCCATGTATCCATGAGCACTTGCAACCAATCATCTCATGCTAGACTCCAAATGTAACACTGCACCACCATGAAGTTCTCAAGTATATGACCAATACACCCAATACATAAAGAAATACAAGACCATTGTCAAAGCTCCAATCATCTAAACGAGGTACTTATCATGACATCATGATCTACACATCCCCCTTAGGAGATCCCATACTCCAGGTGAACATACTATGGTCTCAAGAGCAATGCATCATGCCAAAACTTTAATGCGCAATCAAGAATATGCCATGACATGAAACAAAAAAACTCTAAACCAATATCACCTATCAAGCACCGCCAACACCTCAACCAAAGACTCCAATAGTCCTCCATTTCTCCAAGATGTTACACATCTTCAAATAATGTCTATGCAAATGCGAAAGAACCCTTCTGCAACAAAAGGATCTAAGAGCTCCTCCTGGTAACATCTGCAACACTAAAGAAGATCATATACCACCATGTGATGAACCCACAGTCACTACTAAAGCTCCCGCTGAACCGTGACACCGAGCTCTCCAAACATCATGACCAAACATCTACTAAACTAAAAATTCTCCAGGTCTACAACAACAACATGTCCATCTGACAACAATTCCAAGCAACACCAAGATCACCAAACCAAGCAGACCAAACCATCACTATCACAAGCTTACACAAGGAAGTTTATCCAAGCTATCCATGACATCATGATACACGTGCTATAGGTCCCCATAATTGACTATTCAGGTACTCAACACTATCCATCCTCTCATCTCAAAGCACCACACCAATGCACAAGTGACCATAGACAAGGCCAACTAACAAGACTGCACCAATAATGAATCAACCTCGTGGATATAGATAGTCCACTTTTGAGTTGTCTCACAACAAACATGTATGTAAAGACAACCCACAACATTACACAACCCGTAGATCCATTCAACCTAAACATGCAAACCCATCATCACACTAGAAACTGTAAAACTAAGATCTCAAAGAGAACAATAATGTATACAACTTGACTCAAACACCAGATCAAGCTCAAATCCAATTCGCCAATAACGTCCAAAACGAGCACCATAATCAAGAAACCCACGAGCACCACCACAAGAATGCTGAGTGAAAAATCATGTACCAACACTCCCATGCAGAGAAGATATCACACCTCCTCAAACCATGCTGAACTGTAACTATATCATCTAGTCACACCCATAAGCTAGGGTCTAGAAAATAGCTTAACAACAACTCCACATAACTGCAAGTTTTGCTTGACCGTGTAAAACCTGCAAAACCACAAAGCCATGCAAGTATAAATAATAGTTTCAGAACTCCAGGCCCATTTCAATCCAACTCCAAAACCACCAACATGCACATGTATATGAGAGAGCTAAGCTATTAAGAAGCTTTTAGACCACCCAAAGATCAACTTCATAGCCTAAATGCAATTGAGGTATAGAGAAAAATTCCTTCAATACCAAGTCAAAACAACTAGCATAACCACATCACTCCATGACTAAACAACAACCCAAGCTTCTCCATATCATCAAAGAGCCTCCCAGACAAACACCCAATATGAAAGATTTGTTGCAACACAACCATAAGCATAAACTCACACCCCTTGCATTAGGATTATACCGCTGCCAACTCATGAGCTTTAGGTCACATCATTTCAATATGACCAACTCAAGTCTCTCCATCTTCAATGTCTTTCACGCTGCGTGTTGTCTCAAAAGAGCAAGGACTTTTACTCACCAAAGGATCAAACATCAACTGATTCCTCTAGATTTCATCAAGCATGACAGACTAAGAAATATTTATATAAGGAATACCCAAAAATAGCAACATACCAGGAAGAAAACACATCCCAAAAGATGGCTCTAATACCACTTGTCGGTATCAGTGAGTCCTAGACTCCATTCTTCTTACAGTCACATTGCTTTGATACCACTTGTTAGGAAATCACAGGTCATCTCAGATAGAAACATCTAAGAACAACAATGCCTTTGGTAATTTTATTTTCATCAAATTGCCTCAAAGACATAGACCACTATGCCACAAAGCAGAAATGAGCACAATTCATTTTCCACATTGACCCTTAGAGAGAAACTCATGCAAATCATTTTCAACAACACCATTAATAGATTCAAACATGCTGAATCAAAAACCATGAAAGATGAAAAAAAATACATAAACACATAGATATGCGTGGGGAAAACCCTTTCAGGTAAAAAACCCACACTCCAAAACCCCAGATCGCCATTGTATTATTCAGCAACAAAATACAATTACAATACAATATCAGGCTTATGACCTTTACATAATTTACATCTTAGAGATAGTAGGTTTCCACAATCCATAACATAGATTTGTATTGCTTCTAGATTCGATTGATGCAAAAAATCTTTACACAATCGAATCCAGAAGCAATACAAATCTAATTTACATCTTGTTTCATTTTGGAGAAAATCTGGCATCATAAACCCTTGCAACCACTAGATACATCTCACGGCTACACAACCACACGACTCGACCACTAGCCTCTCAACCTCCCTGTCACACAGTCTCTTAGCCTTCACCTTCTGCAAGATTCATCTCATAGCATTGAGATCACCTTCCTCTCTCTCTCTACTTCCTAGCCTCGGGGCCATATCGACAACACTCGACCTCTTCGCCAAGTTGGCGCCCAACACCACACAGTCTCTTTGCCTGCATCTAGCCTCTTGGCTTGTATCCAACATCTCAACCTCTCAGCGTGTTTGCACCCTTCATTTTTTCTGCTCTTTTTCACCACCACTCTCTACTCCAAGAGAGTCATCTCTTAGCCTTTGCTGCATTTGAACTTTCCGCCCACAGCTCAGCTTGACTAGTAACCATTGTTCGGCTCCCTCTGAGAGATTCCAAAGCTTCACAAGATATTTAGAGATTTGAGAAAGAGAAAATATCTCTCTCTTTCTCTATCACCCAATAGACCCTTCAACTACAACACCCTTTTAGGGTTTCACCTCGAGCCATATGCCATCAACTAATGCTGGCCATCGGATAGGCAGTCAAACGAATCTCCACTATCGAACTTAGGGTTCACAAAGAGTCACCGAGTCAACCATCGAACACATGGGCACACATGCCATCTGTCCTCCGTGTCATCGCCACTTGTCGGCCTCATCACAATCCACCAACCTATTAGGTCCCAAGTGGCACCCACCATCCATTGACCATGTCGCCCAGTCAGGAGAAACCCGAACTTTACAACCTCCATATGAAGGTTAGGATTTTACCAAACATCGCGACATGGTGACAAAGGGATTGCTCCATCGCTCAAAGCCTAAACTTCCCAACCTCTACTGAAGTTTGAGAAATTCTAGATCATTGTGATAACGAAGGAGATCAGCTAGTCGGGAAGTTATGAAACTTCTGAACTCCGCGACAAGGTTCCAAGGTTAGAACATTCAGTGATCCCATGACCAACACACTGTCGCCCAGTTACAATCTTTTAGAACCTTGCAACATAGGTTTCAAGGTTCAAGATTTGGGTGATAAGCCGACAAAGAAGACCAACAAAAGGAGAAAACTGTCAAGTCTTTAACAATGGTTCAAGCCAGCAAGTTGAGGCACATTTTCCAACAATTTTCATGAGGTCGACCCAAGTAAAATATTTTAATTTTAATTTTAAATGTATTTTAACTCCCATGAATGGGTCAGCTCCAAGACGAGGGTGACCATAATAATGATAAAATATTTTGCAATTTTAAAACACTTTAGGAAGGGGGCCAAGAGTCTAAGGGTCGACCCCTAGCAAAAAATATTATTTATTTTATTTTACTTCTGATTTTCTTAGATCTTATGAGGGTAGAAATATGCTGGCAACCAGTTTGTGCATTTAATAAACTCCCCTCTGTAGTCAGCCTTTAACATCAATGACAAAATTTTCAATGGTGGTTGGTTTAGGTGCTAAAACATCATCCTCTAAAATATGTGTAGAAGTAGATGAAGATTAATCCCCATCAGTATCCTCACTATCAAAATTGGAAGATGAAGACTCTACCTCAATAATTTTTTGTGGATGGTTTGAGTCATCGCAAGAATCATCAAATCCAATTGAACCCCACAACAAAAGGAGAAATATCAAGTGTAGAGTCAATAAGACTCTCTTGGAACTTAACACTCATCTGAATGAACAACTCATGCATTGTCATATGGATTAGGAAATAACCTTTCACACTATCTACATAACTTGCAAAGATGTCATAACCTACAAAGATGCAAGTTTTGGATTGTGGTTCCAATATCTTATGATTCTACTTTGATATACATGTCATGGAAAGAAAATTGATGACTCAAAAAATCTTCAATTGATGGTTTCCTATCTATCCAAGCTCCAAAGAGTGTGATTTCCTTAAGGTATTTGTAAGGAACTTGATTTTTAATGTAACTAGCATAATTGATTACTTCTACCTAATACTATGGTGGAAGTTCCTTGGAGTGTATCATGAAATTATCCATCTCTTTTAAGGATATGTTCTTATGTTATACAACACCATTTTATTGGGGAGTTTGAGGAATCACACACTACAAGTCTATCCTCTCTACTATTAAAAAACTATTGAAACCATTGGTTGACACACTTGCCACCATTATCTATTTAAAGAATTTTGATGAATTTTCTAGACCATTTTTTATCAAGAACCTCGAAGTCTCATTTTTTGTTGTTGAATAATTCACATTTCTATCAATGTAGACTATGTGTATCTAGAAAATTCATCAATCAAAGTGAGAACATGCCTTGGGTTAGGGAAAGATGGATGGGGAAATTCCCCTACTATGTCACTATAAAAAAGCTCTAAATTTTATGTAGCCCTCCATGATTTTCCTTTGTCAAATTTCTCTACAAGATGCTACCCAAGGGTAAAAACCTTACAAAGACTCTCAAAGAATCTAACTCTAGCCAACCCTATAATCATATCTTGTTGACTTAGCTCCTCAAGGTAGTAATAGTTAAGGTGGTCAAATCACTCATGCCATAATTTGATCCCATTTAAATGAGTAAGCAATATTGTAGGAGAAACATCAAGTGCAAAGTGTTAGAATGTATAGAATCTTGATTGGTAATCATCCCTTCCCAAAGCTAAACAAATATTTTTATGAAAATCTATTATCTCAACTGAGTCTAGAGAAAAGTGAATTGTCATGCTCTCCCCTATGTGGGTAATATAATACATCGATAGGAGACTACCTAAAGGAGAATGTATACTTAAAAAATTTGTGAATGTTCCAACTTTAACTTCAATGAACCTATAGAGTCCCTACTAATGCCTAGTAAACTTGGTGGCAATCACACAATTTAGAGGAAAATCCTAACTAAACAGTCCACTTGAACATTTGGAAAGACCTTCATTGAATTATCAACCAGGAATTTGTAAACTTGTGATGGCACTGGCACTATATGTGTTTTCAAAGACTTAATATTAACTAATTCATCCTAGTACAAGTGTTACACTTGCTAAGAAATCATAAAACTACATAACAGTAAAGGAAGTAATGTTGGTACCTATAGTATAAGGTTGTAGCTAATTACTGTCAAGAAATGAATGCTGGGAATTAACTGATACTGATAACTAAACCTACACTACACTTTGGAGTACAAAAAAACTCAAACAATTACAATATAATTATGAAACATGAATTATTCATGAATCCATTAATGACTGTAACACAAAGAATCTATTTAACATAACTTGCATTTATGAAATAACTACTAAAAGATAAATGAAATAACAAGAAATGGAGTGAAGGATAAAAAAACCTTGAGAGGTCCTTGCTCAAGTGGTCATCTTCAATAATCTAAAAAAAATATAACTTCTTAGATTAATGCAATCATAATAACTCAAACCATTCATTGCACAACTCTGAAATATCATATAAGATTCAGCTGAGATATCTTATTCATGAAACCATGATTTGAACAATAAATATTGTCTGCATAGGAAATAACTAACTAAAAGTATCTGGTAACTATATTTGATCTTGAATAAAAATCAACTAACTAACTAGCTAACTCAAACCTCAACCACCAAGCCATACATATAGACATGAGAGAGTTTATTAAAACATGACTGTAAATTGAAACCATAAATCACCACTCCCTAGATATCAGAGCATGATAAGACTCAGTAATCTAAATTTAAACTAAAAAGGAAGAAGAGTCCAAGTAGGATTGTGACTCTATTGTAACAAAACTGAAACATGGAATGGTCAAATAAGTTATGATGGGTTATGTATGTGTCCTATTTTGGTATGCAATTTTAGTCTATATTTCCATAAGTTTTCCCTAAAGTTGCCATGATAAATTGACAAGATTGTAGAAATTAATATAATTAAGGGATGTAGTATATCTTTGAGAAATGTCGATTATTCAATACTAATGCTAATGGTTTTATGTGTAATATAGAATTTTGATGATCACAAGCATGAGGATGGTAACCACCAGGAAGAGGATGAGGATAAGTTATGAGTTGTTAAAGAGCTTATGGTGTTTATGTATTTTGTATAATTTTGTTTAAAATGGTTTTTATAAAAGGATGGCCTTAGGCCACTTCATCCTTTTCTTAATCATTTTACTTGATTATCTTGAGTGTATTCAACCTTTAGAATAGTTGGTTTCTATGGACGAGGCTATATATATGCCCGTTCCTTCATATGAAAGACATCTATTATTATTGTTATTATTATCACTTTGAACTGAAGAAGTACTTATTCTGAAAGCTTGTATGAACCTATGAATAATTATCTCATTTGGATAACTGGAAGGTAGGGCCCCCTCTTTAGTCAACCGATTGAATTTACGTTTTTCTTGCTTTGTTTGTGAGTATATGCATTTTTATTAAGTTAATTTTAGGTGTGTGCATTTGATTATTCAATTTGTATGGTGATTTCTTTAGTATTAAATCTAAATACAATATTATCTTATGTGAATGCAATGTTACCTTATGTTCGTATCTAATTGGGATTGTAATTTTTTTTTTCTGTAAAGAAAATCTTTTCTACACAGGTCTTGTCGCCAATGCCACAACTCCTGTCATTTAATTAACAACTCTTGTCACCAGAATTTTATCAACTGAAACCATTGCAAATTCGACAATAATTTTTTATGTGTAACTGAGACTAAGAGTATTTAATTAGTGTTCTGCATCTAATTTAAAGAATATTCTTATTAGATCATAGGTTATTTAAAGAATGAAAATTAGAGCAATTTCTAGTAATTGTGGAAATTGAATATTTATTTTTCTCATAGAGTGCATCTCATATTTTCTCAACGTATTATCTTCATCCCTTAGGAAAACAACCCTAATAACTTTTGTCAGTTTACATTACCTGGGTTGACACAAGAATAAATTGAGGAGTCATACCAATTGAGTTCATAGAACTATTTGATAAGGTTATAAAGATAAGTTTGTAGTCCACAATATTGCCCTACATTTTTGGTGCCATTGTTGGGGAAAGGTATTAAAGGCCTGAAACCATAGTAAGTTGAGTTAGGACCAGTACGTCAAGAGGAAATCCTACACAATTGTTGACCTTGTCAAGGTTAATACTCCCTATTTGTGCTGCTATATGTAATATAGGTGCATGAATCATAGTAGAGATAGTAAAAGTAGATTTTTAAAAAATGAAATAGTTCACAATTTGAGAAATTGAAAAAAAAATCAAAACCATTCATTGAGGGAAGTGGCTCACGATGAGAAAAATTGAATTTTTTTTTACAACCATTAGCTGTACACCCATCACCTGAGAAAGAGTTACCCGAATCAAATATCTAAAAGTGTGTTATTGAGTCTACCATTATTGAGACCCCTTCCGGTGTCCATTCAAAGTATTTCGAAGAATTAAAAAAAAGGGTCACAAAGCTATTTCAAGAATCTTATGAGTCTAGAGCTGGTCCATCTTTAAGAAACCAAAAGCCATTTAAAACATTCTTCACCCCTTGGGTGTCTCAAGTCATGGATGATCTCAACAACAACAACAAAAAAAATGATAACAACAATAAAAATGCAAGAGAATTATCCCACAACAACCCGATCACTTTTGAGTTTCCAATTGTGCATCCTAAAGAGGATGCCCCTATGAAAAAAATTCCCCGTTCCAATTTACTGGTTTTTTGTGGTCTTTCTATTGAGGATCCTGATATGTTCTTATTTGAGTTTGATGTGTTGTGCCATATTTATGAATATCAAAGTGATGCATAGAAGCTCAAGTTATTCCTAGCCACATTGAAGGATGCAGCCTTATGCTAGTTGATGAACCTTAGAAACATTAGAACATGGAACGACATGGAGTTATTTTAACAAAATACTAGGAGTACTGTAAAATGAAAGAATTTTGGGACGAAATTTTTCATATGACATAGAAAGAAGATGAGTCTATGGAAGATTATCTCAAATAATTCATGTTCAACCTATAATGATCACAACAACTAGGGCTAACTCCTGATACTATTAAAATGTTGTTTCTTAGGGGAATAAGAGATGATACTATGGATGCATTGAATTTAATAGGAAAAGGTAATGTCTCTAATTGAACTTTGATGATATTTGTGACATTTTTAGGAATTACTCGAGGTCTTAATGTTCAGGGAGAAGTTATTCAAGTAAGCTTTCTTCTTTAGGAAATGCCACAGGTATAACAAAGTGTGAAATAGGTAATCTACTCAAAGATCTTAGAAACTGATTTGTTAAATCAAATGGGTAAACATATAGACACTTTATATACTCATAAAAAGCAAGAGGAAGCCAAAAATTCCTTGGTTTTATTTTGTCTAACCTGTCACAAGAGACATAGTAGCGAGGATTGCCCTTATAATAGGAAAAATATTTTACCCTTAGAAGAAGCCAACAAAGGTTCTACCTTAAGGCCTCTTCCCATAGGTGTACCTAATATGGAGTATTATGAGGAACCTATCTACTACATGGCCCCAAGGCAACCTTTTCCACCTCGAGTAATGTATCCTAGGATAATGAATGATTATTTTGCTCTGGGACCTAACCAATACAATTCTTTTTCCAATAAAACTAGATGGTATGGGGGTTGACAACAACCTCCACCATACCCTCAATGGATGCATCAATAACAAAATACTTTTTAGCCATGGCAATAGGCATGGATGCCACAATCACCACAACCTTCACCATACCAACAATCATATCCATCACAATCCTGTTCCCACTTCGCCTCCCTGTAGTTAACCCATATCAACAGCCACAAAAATTTCTTCCACATATACCATCATTGTCTACTCAGCTAGCTAGTTTGACACAACCACCAAAGCCTACACCATTTATAGCTCAACCAAACCCATATCCCAACAATAAGGCAACACAACCCGTGTATAATAATGAGGTAATAGGTTATTCTATTTATCCTGTTAATACTGTAGAAATAGGCAGAGTTTAATTAAGGTCAGGGAAGTGTTGATGGGTGTTTTTGCACCTCTCAACACAAACATAACATAAATTCTCTATCTCCCTTGAAAGATAATTTCTACAAATAAGTTGCAGAAAACATCCCAAGGTCTCGCAGGTATTAGGTCATCACAATGCTTGGAATAGTTCAATTGGTTGATGTGATTTGTTGGTAATCACAGGGTGTCCTTTATGGTTTATAAAGCATGGGAAGTTGGTTCTGCAAATGGAGTTTCAAAGTGTTGGAAGTGAATGAACAGTGACTGCTCACTCAAAACAACAAGCTGAAACTCTCCTCAGTCACCAAGTTTGACACTATGATGGTGCTTGGAGTCCTACTCTAACAAAGAGTCAAAAGAAACAACAAAAGAGAAAGGTTTAAGAGAGCTATTCTAAATCTAAGCTATGAATGAACAACAACAATGGAGGGTGCTACAGTAGACAAAATCCCATAAAATTGAGTTTTATTTAACCAAGAGAAACCTATAGCTACACAAAATCAGTGCAATCTTCTAAGCTCTACAAATTTTCAGATTTTTCATTCACCTCATGAAAATACAATTGAACTAAAGTGCAACATATGAATTGGCTCAGACTATCTTTGCAAAGTGATTCATCATCAAAAAACCACAAAAAGTATGAGCTAGAAGTGCATCCAATACTGTAACAATAACCACCATTAAAGACATTCAAGAAACAAAAACTAACATGGAGGTTCAACCATGCATGCATAATGAACAAAATCAAAGAAAATGCCCAAGATAATGCAATACTTCCTTCTATTGCTGCAAAATTCCTCTTACAACAATTCACCACACTTACAAATGAGGAGAAAGCTCCTATTTATAGTTTTCCAAATGAATGGCGAGGATTTAATTACAATGTGTGGCCCAGATTTGTTATAGCTTAGGGTTTCACCTACCCCCAATATTTCCTAATTTAAAATAAGCTATTTTGTCCTCTTCTCTATTTTGTCTTATAGCCTATTTTTTCTTTTAGCCACTGTAGCAGTTTTGTCTTTAGTTGCCTTCTCTGTTGTGGCAAAAATTGTCAAAATTTTCCTTCTGTCCGGTATGTTTGCAACATTTCTTTCAACCAATCAAGTGCATTCTATTGTAGATCTACTTTACTAGGAAGCTGAAATATTCCCCTCAATCTTGGTGAACAACTCTTTAATAGTCATCATTATTTGGTGAAAGATAAAAAAACTCCCCCCCCCACTCCTCCAAAGTTATCTTTTGTAGTTTTGTTACTAGATTCCTTGGCATGCATTCATACATTAGTTAGTCCTCCTTTAGCAAACCATCCACTGCTCGAGCATATTTGATTTGAAGTATTCCTTTTTGAATATGGCAACTGGTACACCCTTCATGAAAGCATTCTTGTTATTGGAGCTTCATCCTCCCAAAAAAGTCCTTCATTTTCTTGCTTGACAACACCTCTTTAGCTATCGTATTGTTTAGTGCAGACTCCTAAACAAACTCCCCTTTGACGAATGAACACCTTTGAGTAGAATTACCTGACATGTATTTATGAATAAATAGATCTCCCACCATGACAACTTAGATCCTCACTAGTGTATTGCACATGCAAGCTCCTCGTGCAAAGGTATTTTATTTGATAAGTATCATTGAAGATCAATTAGAAGTACTCCCTAGCCGTGTATCTCCAAATTGAGATTCCTTTACTGCATAAATCCTGCAACACACATAGTAAGTAATTTAAAGGAAGTCCTTCAAAGTTTCTTGAAATAAAACATTCCCCTTCCTTAATTGAATTAATGTCCAATTTGCACATAGTCCTGCACATATGACAACATTCATTAGACCATAAATATAAGATTCAAATATGAAGCCTTTGAATTTCACAAAGGTAGTCTTATCCATAAAGTTTCAAATTTGAACTTGACCCTTATGATGGCTCTCACTTGCATTTTGATACAAAATAATTAAATGTGGAAGCTTCACAATTAGATTATTCTCACCAGTCTCACACCACGTCGTCGAATAATAATCTTGGCCCACACAATTGAAAGGGGAAAAGGAAGTAAGCCACACATAACTAGGGAGTATTCAAGCAGTTTGTGGGTGATTAGTTTGCGGAGGTCAGGTTGATAATCACCTTAAAAGGATGACATTGAAAGAATGTCCTTCCACATGGTGACTTCCGCAAACGTAAGCCCACAAAAGTGAAAGAAGGAATGAGAGTGTGGAGAGATAGGGTAACAATGTCGCTAAAACAACATGGAGATAAGCGGAGCCCGCAAAAGATAAGTCGTTCTTGATAAAACAATCCGTTCTCAATGTTTAGATGATTTGCCAATTTTTTGTACTTTCGGTGGATAATAAATGATCCTCACCATGCCCGAGTTGATATTGCCAATGAAAGATCCTCAATAAACGATTATGGGAAAACATCGTTGCACAACCATCTTGAATGAAGATCAGAAAAGAAACTATCGCAAACGCTCCCCATCATTAAACATCCTTCACCTAGTGCCACTATCATAAGTTTACTCTATAGACTTGAAAACTTGAGTAGAAAGCATTACCAAATTCAAGGATCAATGTCAAAAATGATGGACCAATTTCAGCTATACATTCAACATTACTATTGTCTTAAAAAGATAAGATCAAACTCGACTTGCAATTGCCTATTCGTAGTTTAATACCGCCTGCTACCAACTTAGCTTGGGATCATCTCGATTTCCTTCTTTTCAAGTGATTTTACTTGGATAAGCTGCCCGAGCATTTTCCTTCTCTTTTAGCAACATAGCCCGATCGTTTCACCGATTGCTCACCACCATAGTATTCTCGTCATATCATCTGCAGAGGTTGGAGGAAATGCGCCAAATTCACAACGTAGGCCTATTTCTTAAAAATACTTACAAAACCAAAACCTCCCTTAGATGTTGATATTGCTTTTCAGGAAGTTCAATGGCAATTTCATTATCCTTTTTAGATATCTCCATTCATTACTAGAGTTTTCCCTTTCAACTTGTTGTTTCTCTTTCACCTTGCAGATTTTATCTTAGCACCAATGATTGTGCCTAGTGTTTGTCCTTGACTGGGTGTGCCATCCACCTCAACCCACTTTCCTGATCACTAAATTTGGTCATGAAATTAGAATCCTCCATCAACATTTATTGCCTTATCTTGTTAGGAACATAAAATTTTTTTGGGATGCTATATGGGGATGAGCTAATAGTGCGGGAAACCACCCAATGATGTTGTCAAGGAGTGAGAGTGTAGATGACGGTTGAGGAAAAGTTGCCTGAGTGGTGTTATAGATGGAAACTTGCACATGGAAGACACCCGCAGAATGGGATGCGAGCAGAGGAGTGCAAAAAGACGCAGAGGGATCATCGTTAAGGGACGACAATAGGAGTGATGACTCCTGCAAGGTGATGGCCCGCATCCAACAAGAACCTAAAAAAGACAAATGTTCTCCACCTAATGAGCTTATCATCTCCAACGCACAAATCCCACAGGAAGCTTTAAAATTTTGATAATCACTTCATCAAATACCCACACCCTCTATCATGATAATGCGAAAATATTAGATTGTGCAATCGTATGAAAGCTCCGTAATGTGATTAAATCCTTCATGTAACCTGCACAAAGCATTCATGAAGATGGTGAAAATATAATCATTCTCGAGATGCATCACCATAGTTTCCTACCTTAACCCATATCGCCTTCACTGCCCTTGACCCATTGGATCCATATTCTGCTAGGGAGATTGCACAAATGCTACCAGTTCTAGAGTCAGTTGTTTATGATCACATGATAACCGAGTGGGAGAGATTACGTAGAAAAACAAGGTAGAGAAGTTGTTTCGATGAAAGAGACGGCTACAACCTCTGTGTGCAGAAAGTCTGTGAAAGATAGTGCAGAGAAAAAAGTGTGGGGAGTCGAGGTGGCTACACCCTCCTGAAAACAACATCAAGAATAACATCCTCTGCAATAAGCACCCTCGCAATGGTGGTGGAACCGAGCTAAAATCATGGTAATAATAGTTATTGACTCACAGGAAATAGATCCATGATAGCTCTGTTATCATACCCAAAGAATCAAAACTATTTCTTATTGATAAACTCATGTGATTCATTTACAGTTGATCTCACATCTATTTGCACAGGCTACTAGGGTTGTTTATATTGTTCAACAAGGAAGTGTGATGCCACTTGGGCAATGCAGTAAACATCCTTGATAAGGCACCAACCCAAATGGGCAGGAAGCAAAACCTTAGTGCGGAGAACTTGAGCGGAAAGGCTATGTGAAGGTGCCATTTCAGATGGCTTGGTGAGCAGTGGCTCTCGCATAGTTGAGGTCCGCCAACATGTGGGAAAGAGGATGTGGGGCACTGTATTGAAAACATCGTTAAATAGATGCACCAAGGATCTCCACATTAGCAGAGCCTAAATGGGAGAAGACTGTAGGAAATGATATGAGCAAAGTCGAGGTGGCGACACCGTGAGATAACGGCTATGGGACACATGGAGCCCGTGAACAACCCATTTGCACCAAACATTTGTAGAACTTAAACTTCATTAGAATAAAGGTGCATTGAATTTAATAAATCATAAAGAAAAAAACTTTTGATCATGGCACAATGAACTACTAACATTCATTAATTAGTACCCCTATATGCTCGAACTCCTCATATGCTAACCAAGTGCGTGAATTGGCATTGTCTCAGGACACCATTGTGGATTAGGTAATTGTTGTTAACTTAAACATTCTATTCATGTGGTGATTCCACCATGGTTGGAAGACCCCTAATACGGTCGTTCCGTCACACACTTCTGCACCCCTCAAGATGTGGGTTCTCATGGTACGGGAGATGCTATCTTCGGTAGTGTAGTAGCACTTTCTTAACAAATTCCCACAAATCATCATTCTTAGCAACAAGATACTTATGTTTGAATGAGAACGAGCTTACCATCACCTATCACTTCAAGAGATTCAAACAAACGTCCTACAAATTTAAAAGGAATCACCATAATTAGCTCTTAATGTTGGAACATGGAGAAGGTTAGTCACATAGATGTATATAGGATGTCAAGGAGGCAATCAATCAATCATTATGTTTCAATGTTTTTTGGAATCCCACTACGTGTTGGAATCTTATGATGACAAAAGAGTCATACTGCTTGTGGGGTTATGTGCTAGCTGGGTGAGGGGGGCTTCTATGAGTGAAATTCCACAAGTGGCTGTGGAGAGTGCAATGCGAAATTCCATTGGGTCAACGCTACTTGTGGGTGCGAGAGTGCAAAGAGTTGATGATGTTTTGTTGTTAAGAGAATCGACCGAGGGGCAACGACTTCCTACCCACAAACGTCCACGAGGGCGGACCTGCAGGGACTATTTGACCCACTGCCTTGTTAGTGAACTAAGTTTTATTGTTGAGGCAACAGTGTATGTGGGATCTGCATAGCTGAATGGTGTAAGTGCTAAGCTGTTTAGGCAAATAGTCATGCAGGAAAGGCTACCCACAAAGGAAAACCCACGAGGCCATCCAAACTTAGAAAAAAATTGCTACTTTTGATAGGAAGCTTTGCACGGAATGGGGCTCCATTTTCTCTTCTCAAATTCAAATGCCTTGGGTGAAAATGAGGGATTTGACTCTTCTATTTATAGGAAAATGATATTAATGATGTACATCCAGTTCTATTATGGTTGATAAGCGAGTTGGTGGGTTGTGGGTACCCTTAGTTAAGTCAGACGTTGATCAAGATGCAAGCCACTGGGGCAGGTGTGAGATCTATATAGCAGGTGGATTCTTGGGTTTGGCCACTACCTAGTGACAAAGCGATGATGGCAGTCCAGAAACGGAGACCCGTAAATGCAGGTTTTCCTAGCTCAACAGATGTTGGGGAAGAAAGCTAAGGGAACCCTGTAGCTATACCTCTGCAAAGTCAAAAGACTTAGTGAAATTCAAGTAGGTGAATTTGGCCAAGGGGTGATTGATCATTTTAAGGCATGTGACCAATTTGGACTCAAGGATAGGGGAACACAAAGTGAGGTGAGAGCAAAAATGACCCATTGGGAGCAACAACGACCTATCAAGAGTGAAAGAAAAGGGGGTACCTGCCTACGACGGGGCATGTGTGCAAAACATGCACAACAAATGGAAACTCACTGGGGGTAAATGCTCCAGAGCATTTCGATGACAAACTGGAATCACAAACCCAAAATCTTTTGTTTCAACCTTCACACTAAGACAAACAAACCAAACAATCTGACCAAAGGATCAAAATCACTGGTCAACCCAACCATCTGTATACTGAAAATCCAAGTGTGTGAAAATGAATTAATTCCCATCCTTAAGTTGCCACAAGAACCCAAGCTTTATCAAGTTAAGCTACGTAGTTTATTCTAACTCCAAAAGCATCTGGGACATTGCCTCGCTGCCAATCAAGTGTTCATATCCCTGACGAGGTTGTCATTGTGATTCTCTCAAACATTTTTCTACTGTCGGCCAAGCGTCCATAGCCCCAATAGAGTTGCTTGGATCCTCCTAAAAGTTGAATTTTCTTTTGATTTTCATTGTTTTCTTTTCTTTTTTTCTTTTAATTTTTCCTTTTTCAATTCTTTTCATTTCAACTCACAAGCAATGAAACTTTCACTCAGGACTAAGAATCACAGTGGTGCTAAAGCATAATTTTATACAAAATGTCCTACAATGACCTCAAGATTCTTAAGATGTGTAAGAGATGTAATATTTTAGAATACATCAGAATCATATCAACCAACGACTTATCATCTTTGAGTCAATCATCCAGGTCACTTAACACTAATAGAAGACTTTCACCATCCACTCTAAAAACTTGATTAAAGTTTATAAAGGAAATACACAGAACAACCCCAATTAATGAAATGGCTATTGTGTGTGAAAACATACCCATCAGAAAACAAGGGGACCTTGCACCAAGCAACAAAGCAGAAGTGAACCAAAAGCAAATGGAAAGCAAACACCTATACTAACCAAAGTAGGAAAGCAAAAGAAAACAACAAGGAAACTACTCTAAAGCGAACTAATCTATGACAAACCAAATAACCTAATGAAATCAAGAAAGTGGGGCTATATACATGAAACCTACATTAATCAAGTTGGACTATGTACAAAGAGATTTACAATAAACCATGTTCAAGTAAGGCAAACTGACGTTTACACCCGTTGGATTTCGTAATGCATATACATGCAAATGGGTGATCATGACGGTTCTAAGCAATGCAAATTCATCCTTATATTCATAAAAATGAAGTTCAATGTTGCAACATTAAAATTCAATAACACATCCAAGAAAACTAAAATTTGAGGCGATTCATCAAGCTTGTGATCAATCCACCAACAAGTTCCTCTTCCCTCAGTACCATAGTCAAAATGATAAGCATGATTGTTCATAAGAGTAAGGAAAGATAAAACCTGGATATTGTCATGCAAAGGTGGCAATGTTTGATGGTCAAGAATGAGCACTGCATCATCAATCGTTGCATTGACATCCTTGGGTGGATGCAATGGACAATGCAACATCTCTCTTGCATTACAAATCTGCAATTCACAATCGAATTGATCAAGCAGTAGACACTGTGAGGAACTAAATTTTTTGCATTCATGGAACATTTTACCTGATCTTGGGTCTGCATAAGGCTGGGAAAAAAATTGAGAGGTTGCCACTTCCAAGCTCTTGATGGGACCCGCAACCTCCATCAAATTTTCTTTGAGGAGATAGATGCTATCATGTTGGTTATTTGCGATCCTAGTGTCTACTTGGTTGCTGTCTTCAAAAGGTAGCATGCTGTCCCATCTTGTTTCCCTCATGTTGATCTCAATTTCATGATGCTCCATGTTATAAAAACATGATATGGACAATTATGCCCTATTAAAACTCTCATAATGCGTAGGAGGAGCAACAATGGACAAGGAGAAAATACCTCCAGTTGTAGCCCATAACTGGCAAGGTATATCACCTTTGTGGATAGCTTCCAAGACCTCCCTGCCTTGGTCTTCTTCTCTTTGCAATTCATGTGGCTCACCAGGAGGCTTAGTCATTTCCTCTTGTTCATCCTTGCTGTATATGGAAAAGGAGTCCCTTTCCAAATCTGGAAACTCTAATGTTTCACCATCTGGAGGTTCAGGTAATATATCTTCATCACTACCAACTTCTAAAATGTACTCTCCCTCAATGTCGCTATATCTTTGTGGCATAATCCCAAGTGGGAAGAAATCAATAAGGGATATTGGCTCATCAAGGGGATTGAGGTATGACTTATGATTTTCCTCCTAAAGTCCTCCATAAAGCTTATCACCCATCGTGTACAGATGCTCTACAAGAGGGGAAGACTCTTGATAGTTGACAAATAACTCTCCTATGTGATTTGCTTCACTGTCTAGATGTTTAGGATTGTATCATTCTTCCTCCATCACTATCCCAACACCTTCTTAAGGGTTGCTTTCAACTAAGTTGTCACTTAGTTCTGGCTCTTAGAATTCTAGCTCAATCCTTGAAGCAACTGTCGGAGGTGGTGCGCTTGGTTGCTCTACTTTTTCTTTAACTTGCATGATGGTCTCTTGGCATAGCTCGCATTTGAATTCCAAATGTGCCAAATCATGGAGCCTACACCAACCCGACAACAACAAAAATTCCAAATCTACTTGGAATCTTAGTTCTAACCAATTCCTCTTGAGTCTTGAAACAAGTTCAACGTATCTTTCTACCACAAGGTGTTCATCATCAATTGGGAAGGAAGTATGTTGGTGGGCAGCTTCAACTTGTGGTTGTTCCCACTCCTCTAGATCTTCCTTTTCAGAGGCCTAATCACCTTCATTCATGGAGGAAAGGTCTTCTAATCCCCTTTCACTTGAGCTTTCATCAATATTTTATACTACCCCAAGGATTTTAGCCTCATCCTTTTGAGTTTCAACATTGTGTTGGCTATGCCAGCATGTACTGCTACAAATTCTTTTGACTCATCTTCTGTGTATATCCTTTCAACTGCTAACTACTTTTCTACTTGGATGGATGATTGTTCTTCATTGTTGGTTGGCTACTCCATCTGCCCCATCTTCTCTGAATAGCTCCTGACTTAGTCAATGATGTTTGCACATGAAGGACATGTGAATTCTAAGTGAGGTGCATTATGCACCTTGCACCACCCAGACATCAATACTTCCTCTAGTCTTAGTCCATCCTCATTGCTTAGTTGTTCTTGGATCAACTCCTTGAAGGTTTTGGCTGCCATGTTAGCAAATTATTTTTCTAGATCTATAAGAGCTAGGGGTTGATATATTTTCTAGAAGGGGATTTCTCCTTGCAAAACCATTTCAATTCTGCCGAAGAATGTTAGATATTCCATTTCATTATGTCTGCAGGTGTCATGAATTTTGGATTTGTCTAACAGTGCAAAGCGCTGCAATGGATTCTTCAACCTCCTGTTTAAATCTTCCTAAAGATGAGTGATGTTGATTTGCAATTGCTACTCCATCTCAACTTAGATGCTACTTTATCTTCAAATTTTTTGATTTTTAAATTTCTAGCATAGAGTGAGATCTATCTATCTTAGATTTTACTTGAAAGTGCATCCAACCTCTAGCTTTGTAGCCTTGTGCTCAGCCATTCCCTTCTTCTAGTGCCATTCCTATTGATGGGTGTTTTTGCACCTCTCAACAAAAACATAACATAAATTCTCTATCTCTCTTGAAAGATAATTTCTACAAACATGTCAAATTTTTTTCTCAAGGTCTCGCAGGTGTCAGGTCATGACAATGCTTTGAATTGTTCAATTGGTTGATGTGATTTGCTGGTAATCATAGGGTGGCCTTTATGGTTTACAAAGCATGGGAATTTGGGTCTGAAAATGGAGTTTCAAAGTACTGGAAGTGAATGAACAATGGCTGCTCACTCAAAATAACAAGTTGAAGCTCGCCTCAGTCACCAAGTTTGACACTCTGATGGTGCTTGGAGTCCTACTATAACAAAGAGTCAAAAGAAACAACAAAAGAGAAATGGTTAAGAGATATATTCTAAATCTAAGCTATGAATGAACAATAACAATGGAGGGTGCTACAATAGACAAACTCCCAGAAAACTGAGTTTGTTTGACTAAGAGAAAACTACAACTACACAAAACTAGTGCAATCTTCTAAGGTCTGCAGATTTTTAGATTGTGCATTCACCTCATGAACATACAATTGAATTAAAGTGTAGCATATGAATTAGCTCAGACTAGCTTTGCAAAGTGATTCATCATCAACAAACCACAAAAAGCATGAGCTGGAAGTGCATCCAATACTATAACAACAACCACCATTAAATACATTCAAGAAACTAAAACTAACATGGAGGTTCAATCATGCATGCATAATGAACAAACTCAAAGAAAACACCCAAAATAATGCAATGCTTCCTTCTATTGCTGAAAAATTCCTCTTACAATAATTCACCACACTTACAAATGAGGAGAAAGCCCCCATTTATAGTTTTCCAAAAGGAGAATGAATGGCCAGGATTTAATTACAATGTGTGGCCTGGATTTGTTACAGCTTAGGGTTTCACCTACCCCCAATATTTCACAATTTAAAATAGGCTATTTTGTCCTCTTCTCTATTTTGTCTTGTAGCCTATTTTGTCTTTTAGCCAATATAGCAGTTTGTCTTCTAGTTGCCTTCTCCATTGTGGTAGAAAACTGTCAAAGTCTACCTTCTATTCGGTATGTTTGAAACATTTCTTTCAACCAATCAAGTGCATCCTATTGTAGATTTGCTTTACTGGGAAGTAGAAATATTCCCCTCAATCTTGGCGAGAAACTCTTTAATAGTCATCATTATTTGGTGAAAGATAAAACAACTCCTCCCTCACTCCTCCAAAGTCATCTTTTGCAGTTTTGTTATTGGCTTCCTTGGCATGCATTCATATGTTAGTCAGTCCTCCTTTAGAAAACCATCCATTGCTAAAGCATATTTGATTTGAAGTATTCTTTTTTGAATATGGCTCCTAGTACACCCTTCTCGAAAGCATTCTTGTTATTGGAGCTTTATCCTCCCAAAAAAGTCCTTCATTTTCTTGCTTGACAAAACCTCTTTAGCTATCCTATTATTTAGTGTGGACTCCTCAATGAACTCCCCTTTGACGAATGAACACCTTTGAGTAGAATTCCCTAGCATGTATTTATGAGTAAACAGATCTCCCACCGTGACAACTTAGATCCTCACTAGTGTATTTCCTGTGCAAGCTCCTCGTGCGATGGTATTTTCTTTGATAAGTATCATTGGAGATTAATTAGAATTACTCCCCAACCATGTATCTTCAAATTGAGATTCTTTTACCACATAACTCCTGCAACACACATAGCAAGTAATTAAAAGGAATTCCTTCAAATTTTCTTGAAATAAAACTTTCCCCTTCCTTAATTGAATTAATATCCAATTTGTACACGGTCCTGCACATATTACAACATTCATTTTGATCATAAATATAAGATTCAAATATGAAGCCTTTGAATTTCACAAAGGTAGTCTTATCCATAAAGTTTCAAATCTGAAATTGACCCTTATGATGGCTCCCACTTGCATTTTGATACAAAATAATTAAATGTGGAAGCTTCATGATCAAATTCTTCTCATCAGTCTCACACCATGTCGTCGAATAATAATCTTGACCCACACAATTGAAAGGAGAAAAAGAATTAAGCCACACGGAAGTGGGGAGTAGTCAGGTAGTTTTCAGGTGATTGGTTTGTAGAGGTCAGGTTGATAATCACCTTAAAAGGATGGCATTGAAAGAATGTCCTTTCGCATGGTGACGTCTGCAAACATAAGCCCGCAGAAGTGAAATCGGGAATGAGGGTGTGGGGAGATAGGGTAATGATGTTGCTAGAACAACATGGAGACAAGAGGATCTCACAAAAGATAAGTCATTCTAGATAAAACGATCCATTCTCGATGTTTAGACAATTTTCCAATTTATTGTACTTTCAGTGGAGAATAAATGATCCTCCCCAAGCCCGAGTCGATATTGCTTGTGAAAGAACCTTAGTAAATGATTATGTGAAAACATCAGTGCACAACCATCTTGAATAAAGATCGAAACAAAAACCATCGCAAATGCTTCCCATCATTAAACATCCTTCAACTAGCACCACTATCATAAGTTTACTCTATAGACTTCAGAACTTGAGCAATAGGCATTACCAAATTCAAAGATCACCACCACAAATGATGGACCGATTTTAGCTATACATTCGACATTACTATCACCATAAAAATATAGGCTCAAACTCAACTTGTAGTTGCCTATTCGTAATTTAATATCGCTCGTTACCAACTTAGCTTGGGATCGTCCTGATTTCCTTCTTTTCATGTGATTTTACTTGGATAAGTTGTGCAAGTATTTTCCTTTTCTTTTAGCAACATAGCTTGATCATTTCACTGATTTCTCACCACCATAGTATTCTCATCATATCATCTACTAAGGTTGGAGGAAATGCCCCAGATTCACAACGTAGGCCTATTTCTTAAAAATAATTACAAAGCCACAACCTCCCTTAGACATTGATATTGCTTTCGAGGAAGTTCAATGGAAATTTCGTTATGATTTTTAGAGATCTCCATTCATGACTAGAGTTTTCCCTTTCGACCTGTTGTTTCTGTCTCACCTTGCAGATTTTATCTCAGCACTAATGATTGTGCCTAGTGTTTGTCCTTGACCGGGTGCACCATCCACCTCAACCTGCTTGCTTGATCACTAAATTTGGTCATGACATTAGAATCCTCCATCACAATTTATCACCTTATTGTGTTAAGAACATAATTTTTTTGGGATGTCGTATGGGGACAAGCTGATAGTGTGGGAAACCCACCCGATGATGCTATCAGGGAGTGAGAGTGTAGAAGGTAGTTGAGGAAAAGTTGCTTGAGCAATGTTATAGATGGTGGATTCTGCATGGAATACATCGGAAAAATGGGCTGTGGGCAAAGGATTGTGGAAATATGTACAGGGATTGCCGTTAAGGGATGGCATCGGGAGTGACGACTCCCACAAGGTGATGATCCGCATCCAACAAGAACTCGCAAAAGACAAACGTTCTCCACCTAATGAGCTTATCATCTCCCTCACACAAATCCCATAGGCAGATTTAAAATCTCAATAATCACTTTGTCAAATACCTACACCCTCTATCATGATGATGCGAGAATCTTAGATGGCACAACTGTATGAAAGCTCTGCAATACGATTAAATCCTTCATGTAACCTGCACAAAGAATTCATGAAGATGGAAAAAATATAATCATTCTCGGGATGCATCACCATAGTTTCCTACCTTAACCCATATTGCCTTCATTGTCCTTGACCCATTGTGTCCATATTCTCCTAGGGAGATTACACAAATACTGCCAGTTATAGAGTCAGTTGTTTATGATCGCACGATAACTGAGTGGGACATATTACACGGGAAAATAAGGTAGGGAAGTTGTTTTGATGGAAGAGACGGGTACAAACTTTGTTTGTAGAAAGTCCATGAAAGATAGTGTGGAGAACAAAGTGTGGGGAGCTTAGGTGGCTATACCCTTCCGAAAATGACATCAAGAATAACATCCTCTACAATAAGCACCCTTGCGATGGTGGTGGAACCAAGATCAACCCATTGTAATAATACTTATTGACTCATACGTAATAGTTTCATGATAGCTCCATTATCATACCCAAAGAATCAAAACTATTTCTTATTGATAAACTCACGTGATTCATTTACAGTTGATCTCACATCTATTTGCGTAGGCCACTGTGGTTGTTTAGATTGTTCAACAAGGAAGTGTGACACCACTTGGGTAACATAGTAAATAGCCTTAGCAAGGCACCAACCTGCATGGGTAGGAAGCGAAACCTTAGTACGAAGATCTTGAGAGAAAATGTTGTGTGAAGGTGTCATTTTAGATGGCCTGGTGAGCAGTGACCCCTGCATAGTTGAGGTCTATTGGCATGCAGGGAAGAGGATGTGGGGTGCTGTATTGACAATGTCATTAAATAGTGACACCAAGGATGACGACCTCCACATTAGTGGAGCCCACATAGGAGAAGGCTGCAAGAAATGATACGAGGGAAGCTAGGGTGGCGACGCCATGAGATAATGACTATGGGACACGCGAAGCCCGCGAATGACCTGCTTGCACCAAATTTCCGTAAAACTTAAAATTCATAAAAAAAAGGTGCATCAGAATTATTAAATCATGAAGAACAAATTTTTTGATCATGGCGCAATAAACTTCTAACATTCATTAATTGCTACCCCTATACACCCGAACTCCTCATATGCCAACCAAGTGCATGAATTGGCGTTATCTCAGGACACCATTATGGATTAGGAAATTATTGTTAATTCAAACATTCTATCTATGTGGTCCTTCCACCATGGTTGATAGACCCCTAATATGGTCATGCCATCACACACTTCTGCACCCCTCAAGACGTGGGTTCTCATGCTGTAGGAGATGCTATCTTCGACAGCGTAGTAGCATTTTCTTAACAAATTCCTGCAAAGCATCATCCTTAGAAACAAGATAATTATGTTTGAATGAGAATGAGCTTACCATCACCAATCACTTCAGGAGATTCAGAAAAACATCCTAAAGATTCAAAAGGAATCACCATAATTAGCTCTTAATGCTGGCATATGGAGAAGGTTAGTCACATAGATGTATACAAGACACCAAGGAGGCGATCAATCAATCATTAAGTTTCAATGTTTTTCGAATCCCGTTACATGGTGGAATCTTATTGTGACAGAAGAGTCATATTGCTCATGGGGTTACGTGCTGACTAGGTGAGGGGGGCTTTTGCGAGGAAAAATTTCACAAGAAGTGGCTATGAAGAGTGTAATTTAGAATTTAGTTGGGTCAACGTTGCTTGAGGGTGAGAGAGTGCGTAGAGATAATGATGTTTTTTCATTAAGAGAAATGGCCAAGGGGCAATGAATTCTCACTCACAAACATTCGCAAGGGTGGACCCACAGGGACTGTTTGACCCACTGACTTGTTAGTGAACTAAGCTTTATCGTTGAGGCAGTAGTGTATACAAGATCCATATAGAGGAATGGTGTAAGTGCTAAGCCATTTAGGAAAATAGCCGTGTGGGAAAGGTTGCCCACAAAGGCAAACCCACAAGGCCATCCAAACTCATAAATTTTTTGCTACTTCAGATAAGAAGCTTTGTGTGGAATGGTGCTCCATTTTCTCTTCTCAAATTCAAATGCCTTGGGTGAAAATGAGGAATTTGATGCTTCTATTTATAGGAAAATGATATTAATGACATGCATCTAGTTCTAGTACGATTGGTAAGTGGGTTCGTGGGTTGTGGGTACTCGAGTTAAGTCAGACATTGATCAAGATGCAATCAACTGGGGTGGGTGTAGGATCTGCATAGCGGGTGGATGCTTGGGTTTGGCCGCTATGTAGCGGTGAAGCGATGATGGTAGTCTGCAAATGGAGACCCACAAATGCGGGTCTGCCTAGCTCGACGAACGCCAAGGAAAAAAGCTAATGGAAACCCATAGCTACACCTCCGTGGAGGAAAAAGACTTAGTGAAATTCAAGTAGGTGAATTTGGCCAAGGGGTGATTGATCATTTTAAGGCATGTGACCAATTTGGACTTAAGGATAGGGGCATGCAAAGTGAGGCGAGAGAAAAAATGACTTGTTGGGAGCAACAATGACTCGTTGAGAGCGAAAGAAAAGGGGGTCCTTGCCTATAGCGGGGCGTGTGTGAAAAACATGCACAACAAGAAGGCTCTCCAAGGACCTACCATCACTAAAATTCATAAAGAACCTTAAGTGGATCTAGTAAAAGAACCTACTTTCCCTGACCAATTTCAGTCAAAACTAGTGCAAAAGGAAGTCTCCCAACTTGAATTTGATTTTTTCAATGAGTTATGCAATGTTAATATCAAGATTCCTTTATTGCGAGACATGAAGGATATACCTGTGTATACAAAAATAGTTTAAGATTTATGTAGTCAAAGAAGAAAAAGAAGCAAGATCAAAAGACCGTCCAAGTCATTGGACAACTAGTAGACCTCATGCTTGGGAATATAACCGTTCCTAAGTATTCAGATCCTAGGAGTCTAGTCATCAAGGTGTGCATTGGTAAAGCTATTATTCCCAACATACTTGTTGATTTGGGTGTTGCAATAAATGTTATGACAAATGAAATAAAGGAAAGACTGTCACTTAAGGGACTTAGACCTACTCCCATAGTTCTCCAAATGGCAGACTGAACTTTGGTCAAACTAGAGGGTATGATTGAAGACTTAGTCCTTTCTATTGATTTGTGGGAATACCCAATTGACTTTATGATTTTGTAGCCTAAAATTAAGCTAGGGGGATACCCTTTAACCTTGGATGACCTTGGTTGGAAACTGCAAATGCATTCATTAATTGTCAGTTGAGAAACATGGTCATTTCTAATGGAGAGCACACAACAATTGACTTTATACCCACTAGCACAACCCTTGTTCGAGACAGAGGATCCAATATGGGTTGATAGTGACTTGGATGAGTCATTACCAATCTTGACAATTGATCAAGAATTAGATATTGAAGAACCTACTGAAGATAATATTCTTGTTAATTTTCTTCATAATAGATATGCATCTAATGAAATCTTTGAAAGCATGGTTCTTCATTTAGTTATAAATACTCCTTGTCGCTTTGGAAAATTTCCATTGGTAGGTAACTCAGAATTTGTTCAACTCTTTGTTACATTGAATAAGTTGCTACCTCATAACTATTTATATAGTTCATTTTTATTCTATGAAAATTCTAGTAATACACCATCCACTTTACAAGTACTAGCCATTAGTTCAACTACACAATCAAAGGCCATGAAAATCTTACCTGGTCGCACACTTAATATTAATCCACATTTAAGCATTGAAAAAATCCAAGATTTCATTGCCTTGCTTAGAACTCATAAAGATACATTTTCTTGGGAATACCAAGACATGTGTGGCATTCATTCTGACACCTGCACACACCATATTTATATTGAAGAAGGGAGTTGTTACACCCCAATTGTAGAGTTACTATTTACTATTACTACATAGGGTAAATATGAATGTAATGTGAATTTTGGAGATGAATAAAATATGCTTGTACCTTGCTATCAATATGATTGTTGTCTCATTTGATGTTGTCTCATTTGATGTTACCTTAACTTTGATGTTATTCATGGTGAAATATTGAATATATGTGAATGAAAGGTTATTGAATTATTATTATTCTAATTTTGGCGATGTTTATGTTATTGCATATGTTATGAACAATTGACCACCGTGTGCATGTGTTAGTGGATGTAGGTATGTGTTCCATTCCTCTAGGTAGAGGGGAAGTATCACTCAGGAGAAGATCTTGGTTGAGTAACCAGTAAAAGTAAACTGTCTGAGCATATACAAATAGTACATTAGAATGATTGAGTTGAGTCAGTTTGTGGGTAATAGGTAAGTCATCCTTGGTTGATATGTCTACGTTTGAGAGTCTTGTTTAATTTTGCATGCATTGGGTGATGTTTATTTGTTTGAGATTTTGAGATCTTTCTTGTGTTATTAGGATTATATTGACAAGTGGGATGTACATAGGGAGTATGTTTATATATATGCACATGCATGTCAATGAGATCTAACATGTATAATCATATGTATAGATGCACCATACGTAAACACTTATCAATATGATGGTAATTGTGAATGGCTATATGTGAAATAGATGTGAACATATATATATGAGTATAGTATATATACACATATCCATATGTATATGTATATCGATACATGCGTAAGTTGGAAAATGGACATGCTCATATAGATGCATTAATAAAGATATACCTACACATACATGTACATAGAGGCATATACATACATAGATACATAGATACATACATATATATATATATAGGCATATACATACATACATACATACATACATGCATACATTCAATATAATGTGTTTATTATATACTATCTTGCCTGTACTTATATATTTATATATATATCAAATGTATGCTTACATTATAGGCTTATGATATATATAAATATAAGTATATATGTAAATATATATATGTATATATGCAAATATATATATGATATATATAAATATAAGTATATATGTAAATATATATATGATATATATAAATATATATATATATGTAAATATTTACATATATATATACATATATATATATACATATATTTACATATATATATATGTAAATACACACACATATTTACATATATATATATATATATTTTACATATATATATATGTAAATACACACACACACACATATATATATATATATATATATATATATTTACATATTGTAGACACGTGAAATGTACTCAATCGACATTGTGCATCCTGGATCCTAATCACTAACATCGCTTCTTCCTGAATCATCCATCGCCTTTAATCCATTTAATCAAATTCTCCTGTATCTAATTAAATTCATCAATATTCCCTCTCTTAATTAAATAAATCATTTTATCTAATCAAATCATCCCTTTTGTTAATTAAATCAATCCATCTGATCTAATTATCCCTATTTAATTAAATAATCAATTTATTTGATTAAATCTCTAAAGTCTGTTCATTAAATTAAATAAATTAAAATATTATTTGATTTAATCTAACACCATATCTTTTAATTAAATAAATCAAAATCCTTATTTAATTAACCTCTTATCATATTTCTCTCTTATTTGATTTAAATAAATCCATAAATTTGAGTCAAATAGGTAACATCATCTAATCTCTCTCATTAAATTAATTAACCCTTGATCAATTTAATCTCATCTCATGTCCCATCCTCTAGATAATGCAAGTTGCACATGAAAATAGATTTAATTCATTTATTAAATCTCTATTTTTCTCACAAGGCATCTTTTGGAATATTCTCTCAATTTGAATTCAAATTTTCCAAGTCAACATGTACATCCAACAAGGAAATAAATTCATCTTACATGTCCTCTTGCCTTGGAGCCAAGTGGCATTTATTGCATTTCTTCCCTCTTACATGTCATTTCAACAAATTTGAAATTCAAAATTATGCATTTATTGGCACAAACCCAAAATCTTGCACATCCATCATCCATTCATAGCTTGACAAGTGGCACCATATCATTGGATGAATGTTAGTCCCGCATTGCTCAAATTTGGACTTTCATCCATCTTGAATTCCTATAAGTAAAGAGCTCATATCTTCATTTGATCATCCA
>VDFB02086081.1:17383940-17441338 GCA_007258455.2 Sequoia sempervirens | reverse complement strand
ATACTACAAATTAGTATTTAAGTATATATATATATTAAACATATTATATATGTTAATTAGAATCAACTATCTCTTATTCATTAAAGCCGAATTATATGACTAGTTTTTAGTCAATAGGGACTATGAAATGGAGGTTGATATTGACTATGTCAACGAAGGCCGATTTAATAGCATATGACTATTAATGGAAACTAATTATCATAATGAATAAGGTGCGATATACGTTGTAGCATAGCATTTGTTATTGCTGTCTATCTTATACTTGACTTAGTCAATGTCTTTATTGAGACTATGCTTGACTTTGTCTAACTTAATAAACTACCAAGTCGATTCATGCACCATTTGGATTGATAGAAACCTGCTGTCATAAAATATGAATTGAATGAGTTTAGCTGCGCCAAATATGTAGGAAAAGGAATTGGAGTTGGCACAACCTTTGTGTTTGATTTGTTGTAGATTTTTTCTCACTGAAACCATTTAAATTATGCATATGTTGATTGAATTAGTCTTTAGATTGCTGTCACAAAACAAGTCAACCTATAGGTGAATAAGCTAAGTATTAACTTGAGAATTCACCAGCTTATTGCTGAGTTGCTTTGCATGGAGCTTGTTGTCAATTTAAATGCCTAAACTGTAGGCTTTGAGGCTCCTTGGTTGGTCTATAAATAGCTAAACCGTTTCATTTGTGAGGGATGCATTCTTTCCCAAGAGATTATACATCTTTTGCAGTTCATTATTTTGATTTATTACCAGCCATACTTGTCTTATTTTATGAGTGAGATATAGAGAGTGATCTTTTGTGAGTGAGAGGTATCATTATTGTTTGAGAGAAGTAAGCTATCAACACGTGATAGAGTTGTTTGTGAGAAGTTGATTATCAAACTAATTGCTGTTGGAGAAGGTTGCATTGTTGTCTTTAGTTGGATAAGCGGTAACATGCATGAGGATCTCTTCTTTGTTATTTTACTTTGATTGATGTGTCTTGCATGCATGGTTGAGATGTCTTTTCCAATATATGCATCAAATAAGGTATATTATTTTGAAAAGGAAGTTAAGCTATTATGCTATTTTCATATTGTGTATTTATGTACTCCATAGTAGGAGATGGGTGTTTATCATAGGTATTATATACTAGGTATGATTGAACATGAAAATAACATATGTTGTATTCAACTAAGTTATTGATTTAACTAAGAAAGCTTATGTTTACTCCTAGGAGAGATATTCCAGTATGGGAGGGAGTTGTTTACTTACTTGTAAGTAGGGTTATCCAAGTACATAGGTTATCTTTGGAATGAAGGACTATCCATTGAAAATAAACACCTGGTTTGTGAACTTACTAGTTAAGTAGGTTTATTCTAAGTAGTTTAATATTGTTGTAGCTTATTTGGGATGATGGACTATCCATTGAAGTAAATATCTATGCGTAGCTTAAGATAGCCTTATGTGATGTCCCCTTCTAGCTAGATACTTTAGTCTAGCTGTGGTTTAGCCTATTATTGGACCCTCGTAGGCTATTACAAATGGATAGGGGGGTCAGTTTGGACACAGGAGGTTTGGGTTGTTCAGTGTTTTTGGATTTCTTAGAGTTCAGTGGTTGGTTTGAGCTTAGAGAGTTTGATTTAGGCTTCATTTGAGTGATTCTTGCTATTTTTAGCATGTCTTTTTAGGCACTTGGGAAATGATTTCTTGGACTCCAGTTTCAGACGGTTTGGTTAGATTCTCAATATTGAGAGAGTTATGATTATTTCAGTGAATTCCAACATGTTTAATGATTAATGATTAAATATAAAGTTAAATTGACTTTATATTTAAATCACTTAAGTGATGGGTGTATAACACATCGAATGGGGCCAATTGAGTATTCTATTTTGGAGGAGAATTATTAAAAACTTTCCCTAAGTTTAATTCAATTAAATGTTAATGATTTTATTTAATGTTATTTCATTAAAAAAACCGCAGTCTTGAAGAGGAATTTCGATTAGGGTTTTTGGAGGCATATATTTTCCTGAGAAAAGAAGAATGAGGTATCCATTGTTATTGCTATCATTTTGAAAATAGGTTTTTGTACTCTGAGAAGGGTTTGAACCATTGCCATTGAAGAACATAGTTTCTTCTGTGAGTCTCCATTTGAACTGGTGAAATATCCAACGAATTTGGTATCCAGAGAGTTTCATATAGAGACTCTGATTTGTGCTTCAATAGTTGTGAGGAAGATTCAGAAATTTATAGGGGTTTCATTGCAGATCAAAGTATTTAAAGATTAATCATTTGCTTATTAAAGTTTGTACCTGCTGCTACAGTATAGCCGTGAATAGTAACGCGTGAACAATGATGCATGAATAGTGACGCATGAATAGTGATGCATGAATAGTGATGCGTGAATAGTGACATTTGAACAATAATGCGTGAATAGTAACTCTACAGTGATTGAGCTTATTGGTGTATTTTTCACAAGTTGAAAGGATGCTTTTTATTTCAGATTTGAATGACTGATTACATACAACAAATACTTTCAGTTGACAACATTTTGTATTGAGTTGGTGAAGGGTTTTGAGAGTGGGGAACAAAGAATTTGCTGCAGATCGATTTCATTATCAGAATTTCATGTATTCAAGCTTTGGACCATCGGGTATGCTAAGCTAAAGAAATTAAGCATTGTATACCTTCTTATTTATGAATACAACCATTTGTAGCTCTATATCATTTTAAGTTTGTTTCAGACTATTGTATTTTCTTGCATAGTATATTTATTGCTTGGCATTTTGCTGAAACAAACAAACAATATCATATATTGTTGAAAAACCCCAAGGAAAAAGCATAAACCCTCAAAACACAAAATTGCAAAACAAGCAAAAAAAATCATTCCCCGCAATCAAGAGAAGATGAGTTCTTACACCTTAAGTCATTGGCCCTGAGTAGTGTATGTGATAGATGACCCTCAATAGAACATACTTAATGAAAGACTTTAGCCAAAGTACTGTGATGAACTTTGGCTCCACTGTAAGTTCACCATGATCTAGTATTACATGCTAGATAGAGATTGTGGGATTACAAGTTCTAGTTATGTAGGACACAACACTATGCTCAGTTGGTTTTCGTTATCAATTACTCTACCAATCTCTTCGTTGAAGGGAAGGGCCATCTATCGAAAGATAGATGTGTGGGGGACCGTATTAAGAGTTTGTGTTTGGAAGAAAAGCGTCTGAGTGATGCTTCTCGTCCATACTAGGCGATTGAAGAACCAAGATTTGAAAGGAAGGATCCTGGACCATCTTACAACTATTTGTTTTAAAGCTCTTTGAGTGATGTATGCAATTGTATGCTTTCTTACATTGATATATTATATGAAATGAAAAGTAATTCATGTTGTAATATGCTATGCATGTTGTTTGGAAATTATCAATAAAGAAAATATTTTTTTTTTATTGCAATGGTTTGTTACTTGTTTATTTACTCGTTTGGTGTAATATTAGAAATTTTTACTTCATAGAAGGGTTAGTACGTTACATGCGGTTTTAGAGCTACTAGGTTTAGCTCTGGAACCTATGAGCTCATCATTTTTTCCGTCCAAAATTATATAATGTTGTGAATTCTTGTGCCAGGATGGTGCATCTTAGATTAATGACTTGAAAGTTAGTAATCGAAAATGAACATTACCGAAAGGACAAGAAGGAAAAAGAAGCCATTATTAGAACCATAGAAGGAACCAACTATGATAATGCCATCTAGTTGAGTGACACTAAAAATTTTAGTCACACTTTCTCAGATCATTGATGTGAAAAGGAAGATGAAGATGGAGGCTATGTACAATTACCTACCAACCATCTCACTAGAAAAGTCCGAGTCATTACCACTTTCCAAGGATATGCCTTCAGAAGAAAGTGTTAGTCTGACATTCATCTTTAAGGATCCTAGGGTTCTACCACTGGTGGAAGTAATATCAATTTCTTTTAGTAAATATTTTGAGGGATATGTACCACATACACCACTAGATGAGAAATGGCCTCATGAATAAATGTTTGCGAAAAGGGTAGACTACATTGTTGAACACCATATTGACATTGCCTCTCGTAACTATGTATTGGATGATAAATCCAAAGGTTATTATCCTTTTTGGGATATGTACAAATAGATGAAAGATGAATAGAAAGATAGGGAACAACAACTATCTTAGTCTGTAGGTTATACTCCTTTAAGTTATGTGTCTGAGAGTGAATCCTAAGGATACTCTTTGAATAGTCACTCCATGTAATCAAAAGGATGTTGAAATCCTCAAGAAATAAATAAAATTATTTGTTTATCAAAAGAAGCATGTGCTTAATCTTATGTGGAATTCTTGTATACATATGAATATTTATTTTTATGTTTTCCATAAGATAATTGATAACATAATTTAGTCTAACACGGATAAAACATTGAAGTAGAAACCAATCACATAAGGATGGTGAAGACATATGTGAGGACATGAACTAATCCTGGTGGAAGTCAAGAGGTTGGACAAGGAACCAATGGAGTAAAGACTAAGCTTGACCAAATCTTGGCAAGGTTGGCTAACCTTGAACAAGAAAGAGTTAAGGATAGGGTAGAAAAGGAAGTACCCATCAATGATCATAAGGTCCACAAAATTCTTCCCATGGGCATAATGAAAACCATAATCATGAGAAGGAAAAATCACCTACGCTATCTATGGAAAGGAATAAGAAGCTTGTGGCTTCCGAACTTTCTAGGGACATGAAGAAGATAATCCCACCCAAGTTTGATGTAGTGTTGGAGGTGATGAGGCTGAGGTGTGGCTTTTTCAAATGGAAAATTATTTTGAAATACGAAACTATGATGAAGTCACTAAAGCCGCTTGGGGTGCGTATCAGTTAGCAGGGGAAGCCTCTAACTGGTGGATAAAAAAGAAGTTGGAACTTAGTATCAACTCATGGAAGCTAACATGGGGGGAATTTGTGGAGATTTTCCACAAAACATGGTTACCACAACTTTTCTATGACCAAAAACTTTTGAATTTCCAAGGGTTGAAACAAGGTAACATGATGGTCAATGAATACTGGGAGAAGTTCATCCGATTTCTGCATTATGTTTCCATATATCATAAGGATGAGTGCTTCCGTATTAGGAAATTTATAATGGGAATAAATAGTAAAATAGGAGGATAAGTGGATATGATGGTCCAACAACAATGAATCTTGTATATGAGAAAGCAATTAAGCAGGAGAAAAATTTTAGGGCTAATTCCACTCGTCAAGAAAGAAGAGAGCAAAAGAAGGATGTGGAAGTTCCTCATAAGATAGTTCCTAAGAAGGAGGAATATGTGCAAAATTTTCCAAGAAAAAAGGGGAAAAGATTCCAATAATATGGAAAAGAGATTAGGAGAGAGGAAAAGGAATGATTCTAGCATGGGTAATACCAATAAGGCTAGTGATAATATAAACAATTTGCAAAAACCGTAGGGAAAAGAAGATTGCCTACAGGATGTTTTATATGTAGAGGGGATCACTATGCTAGTGAGCATCTAAATAAAACTTCTGGAATACAACCATATGGTAATACCTTACCCACTCAACAATCAATGTTTCAACATAAGATACATGTAGCAGTGGACGATCGTCAGGAAAAGTACCGAGTAACTCCAGTTGAAATGCCAGGTATTTTGTTTGGCTTACCTATTTCTATTCTTATTGATACTAGTGCAACTAAGAATTTCATTTCACTTAGAATAGATAAAAAATTATCTAGAAAGGTGGGACACATGGCAATGTCTTGGAATGTAGAGTATGCAAACCAAACAAGAGGAAAGGTGGATCAATGTCTATTCAAGGCTAGGATAGAACTACCAAGTTTTACTACAAAAGTTAACCTTTATGTCACACCTTTAGGATCATATGATGTTATCCTAGATATGAATTGGTTGTGGAAACATAGGGCTATAATAGACTACCGTGCTAAGACTGTAGAATTCCTTGATGATTTTGGAAATCAAGTTAAATTCCAAGGGATACCTAGGGAGGTGAAAGCTCGATGAATTATGACAATGCAACTCTTAAAAGCTAAGAAGAAAGGGTGTAAAATATACGCAATAAATATTGAATAACTTGGGAGGTTAGAGATGATTCAGAGTTCCAGAGTCTACAAGAACTAAAAGATGGTGAAATAGATGAAATTGAAAAATTAGATATGGAGAAATATCCAATATTAAGGAAATTTTCGGATGTGTTTCTAGAGGAGTTACTAGGGTTGCCTCCAAAAAGAGTATTTTATTTCTCTACAGATATTGTTCTAGGGTCAAAACATATTTCTAAGGTACCCTATAGGATGAAAACCACTGAAATTATGGAACTTAAGACACAATTGGATGAATTTTTGTCAAAAGGATTGAGAAGTCCAAGTTTATCACCTTGGGGAGCACCAATCATCTTTGTTAAGAAGAAGGATGGTACATTGCATTTATGCATTGGCTATCGTATGCTCAACAAATCTATGGTTAAGAAAAAGTATCTGTTGCCACACATTGAGGACCTTTTTGATCAAATGAGGGGTGCTACCGAATTCTCTAAAATAGATCCGAGATCTAGATATCACCAATTGAGTGTTAAGGATAAATATTTCTTTAAAACTACATTCAGAACCAAATATGGACACTCTGAGTTCATCGTTTTACCTTTTGGTTTAACAAATGCACCTACAACATTCATGAACTTGATGCAAAATGTGTTTAGGGATTACCTTGACAAATTTGTACTAGTTTTTCTAGATGATATATTGATTTATTCTAGAAATGAGGAAGAACATTGCAAGCAATTAGAAATGGTCCTACAACATTTGAGAGAACATAGGTTGTATGATAAAATTTACAAGTGCACATTATTCCAAAAGAGGATACAGTATTTAGGTCATGTGATTTCGGAAAAGGGAATTGTTGTAGATCCAACTAAGATCAAAGTAGTAATTGAGTGGCCTATACCTAAGAATGTATTGGAGGTAAGAAGTTTCATGGGTTTGGTAGGATATTATAGGAAGTTCGTTGCAAAATTTGCTAAGATCGCTTTTCCAATTACTTCTTTACAAAAGAAAGGAAATATATTTGAATGGAGTGAGAAGTGTCAAGAGGATTTTGACCTACTCAAGGAGAAATTAACCACCACACCGATCTTAAAAGTACCAGATCTTGAAGGTATCTTTACAGTTATCACATATGCATGCAGAGAAGGGTTCATAGGTGTGTTGATGCAAGGTGGGAAAGTAATTGCTTATGAATCTAGAAAGCTGAAACCTTATGAGATGAATTATGATTTGCATGATTTATAATTAACAGCTCTGGTTCACGCATTGCAAATGTAGAGGCACTATTTGCTAGGAAAACCCTTTGAGTTGAAAACTAACCATTATGGGTTAAAGTACCTTTTTAATCAACCTAATCTAAATGATAAGAAGAGAAGATGGTTAGAGTTAATTGCTGAATATGACTTTAATATCAGTTATATTAAGGGAAAAGAAAATTGGGTTGTTGACGCATTAAGTCAAAGACAACACATTGCTTCTATTGTGACAATCCAAACCAATTTTAAGGGATAAGTACTCCAAAAGTGCAAGGAGGATGAGTATTACTTGCAAGTGAAGCAAGAACTCATAGATAATCCACAAGATTCTAGGTATGAAGGTTTTCAATTTGAACCTAATGGATTACTTAGATATAAGGGTAGAATGTATGTACCAGATGTAAAGGAATTAATAAATTTGGTATGGAAGGAAATACACGAAGCACCATACTCTAGACATCCTGGAGTGACAAAAATGATGGCTAATGTAAAACCATTATACTTTTGGAAGGGAATGAAGGGATATGTCGCTAGTTTGTGGCAAGGTGTCTTGAGTGTCAAAGGATGAATTATGAGCATCATGATCTTGTGGGCTTGTTATACCCACATGATATAATAGAGAGGAAGTGGCAAGTCATAAGTATGGACTTTGTGCAACGATTTCCTATGTCAAGGAATAAGCACAATGCCATTCTAGTGGTAGTAGATACGCTTACAAAGGTAGCACATTTTATACTAGGGAATCTAACTAATAGAGCACCTGTCATAGAAAGAAAATTTGTGCAGGAAGTGTTTAGATTGCATGGAATTCTTAAAAGGATAATTTCAAATAAGAATGCATGAGTCACTTCTAGGTTTTGGAAAACCTTCTTTTCTACACTAGGAACTCAGTTGAATATTAGCTCAACATATCATCTAGAAACAGATGGGAAAATTGAAAGGGTAAACCAATAATTGGAAGACCTACTTAGGATGTACTACATGGATCAACAATACAAGTGGGAGGATTACTTACCCTTAGTTGAAGTTTCTTACAATAACTCTTATCATTCTACAATAAAGATGACTCCTTTCAAAGCTTTGTATGGCCGAAAGTGTCGAACTCCTATAAGCTGGGATGAACTTGAGGATCGAGTGAGTCTTGGGCTAGAGATGTTGGTTGAAATGGATGAACAAGTTAAATTAGTTAAGAAAAGATTAGCTGAAGCTAATGATCAACATAAAAGTTACGTTGATGCTAAGAGATTGCCCCATAATTTTGCCTTAGGTGACAAAGTATTGTTGAGAGTGAAAACTCATAAGAGCTCCACTAAATTTGGAAAGTCTTCTTAGTTAACCCCACATTACGTTGGACCTTTTGAGATTCTAGAGGAAGTGAATCCAATAGCCTATCGAATCATGTTGCTACCAACTCTTGCCAGAATGCATAATGTCTTCCATGTGTCCTACCTTAAAAAGTATATACCATGAGATAATCATCTAATTGATTGGATTGCTTTACATGTACAGGGCCCTAAAGTAGTAACTCTCGAGCCCATCAAGGTGCTAGGAACATGTAAGCTACACTTGCATAACAGAGAAGTCTTGTAGTGAAAAGTCCATTGGGAACAATACACAAAAGACTCAACTACTTGGGAGGACTATGCAAAAATTCAATAGAAATTTCCTCATATTCTTAATGCTTTTGAGAATGTTTGAACAATGTGATGTTAGTTGTTATGTTTTAATAATACCTTAGGTCATCGGGGACAATGATTCATAAGGGGGGGAGTATGTTACACCCCAATTGTAGAGTTACTATTTACTATTACTACATAGGGTAAATATGAATGTAATGTGAATTTTGGAGATGAATAAAATATGCTTGTACCTTGTTATCAATATGAATGTTGTCTCATTTTATTTTGTCTCATTTGATGTTACCTCAGTTGATGTTATTAATGGTGAAATACTGCATATATGTGAATGAAAGGTTATTGAATTATTATTATTCTAATTTTGGAGATGTTTATGTATACTGTATATGTTATGAACAATTGACTATCATGTGCATGTGTTAGTGGATGCAAGTATGTGTTCCATTCCTCCAGTTGGAGGGGAAGTATCACTCGGGAGAAGATCTTGGTTGGGTAACCAGTAAAAGTAAACTATCTGAGCATATACACACACCATATTAGAATGATTGAGTTGAGTCAGTTTGTGGGTAATAGGTAATTCATCCTTGGTCGATATGTCTACATTTGAGAGTCTTGTTTACTTTTGCATGCATTGGGTGATGTTTATTTGTTTGAGATTTTGAGATCTTTCTTGTGCTATTAGGATTATATTGACAAGTGGGATGTATGTAGGAAGTATGTTTATGGATATGTGCATGCTTGTCAATAAGATCTAACGACTCATATATGCATATGTATAGATCTACCATACACAAACACTGATCAATATGATGGTAATCGTGAATTACTATATGTGTGTATAGTCGTAAAATTGCACCCATCACAATTTCACAAATATTCTTGCACTCGCTTTGGTGTCCACTCCCTTAGCATCTTGTGTAGGCTCATTTTAGCTAGGCTACATCAGCCTTTTTCCTCTTCAAGATGCTCCAATGTCCCTTTTTAGCAGCTACCCTCACGTGTCATCTTTACATCGAACCTTGGGCTTTTCATGTTCATGTTGTTTTGTAGTGTGATGTGCTCGGACACTAGCGTGTCGCATAGATGTTCGTGCACTATGCTAGCGTCCTACGATGTTTCAATGCTCAAATAGTTATCTCCAAGCATGCTTGCCACTTGTCCTCACCTTTTTTTGGTGGTAATGACCTAGGATTCCTTGTAATGGCTAAAGAAGCATCTTTTCCCTCCTTAAAACTAGTCTTTTCATTCCATTTGGTCTTCTAAGTTCTTCTAACTTCTAGCTTCTTTCTTGATTCTTGGCTTCTCCCTATCTCCTCTCTTGCTTGCATAATACATTGCTTGCTACAACAACATTCTCTTTCATTCTCGCAACACCCTCTACAACACTCTTGGCTTTTGCAACTCTCTTTGTTTTCCTCCTTGGCTTCCTAAGCCTTGCTTTCAACTTTGAGCATCTTGGGATTCCACATCCCCTAATTATTGCATCTATAATTCATGATACATTTTCTCCTCCTCGAGTTGGGTTTGCTTTTATCACTCATACTTGGTGGTGTGGGTTCTACTCCTGAGCGGGTTTTGCTTCACCACACACTTTTTTCCATTTTGGTTCTCTTCTCTCTCTCTTTCTATCTTGCTGTCGGTGGAGGTGGGAACACCGGAACATGGGTTTGATTGAGGCAAACCCCTTTATAGCCCCAACACTTTCTCCAGATATTATGCATGTAGGTTTTGGAGACATTCATTTGCTGGAGGCTTCATTACTTGGATTGTTGTATCTTCTTCCTTTCTTCTCCTTATCTTTATCATTTATTTTACTTTATTTCTGTTCTATTACATTTTGTTACTTTATTGCATTCTATAAGTCCTCAACAATCATAGTAGAAGTAGTCATTTAGCCATTTTCTGTGACATTCTCACTTTCGGGTCCATACGAGACACTAGTGCACTTCTGAGACGCTAGCACACCACGCTGTCATCCTTATTTTGTGCTATCATCCTTTGATCAAGAGCTTGATAGTTTGTCCAAAAAACCTTTGTGACCTGCTCTTTCGGATTCTAAAACTCTCACTACTATTCCTTGAGGTAGTTTAGGGTAGTTCACCTTGTGAGGCTCTCTAAATGAAGAGAACTCATGAGTAGCAAATCCCCCTTCTCTACATTTTGATGAACCCTACATGAAGAGGGTATTTAAAAAAAAAACTAGGAATTTATTTACCCCTACTTGGCGGGGTCATAACTTTTGACTCGGTACTCGGTGTTTGAATTTTAGGGACCAACGCAAGTTTCAACCTCAGATTCCACTCCGAAGACCTCTGAAAATGTGAATTACTAAAACATAGAAAATACCAAAAAAATTGCAATAAATTTAATATCTTCTTTTATTAGTTCATTATCTAATTTTATTCAAAATGTTAATGATATTCCATTTAATGCATGTGATGGTGACTTGGCTTTATCTACGTCACTTGATATCTTTGATCCTTCTCATGAAATTCCTCTTACTTCAAAGGATATTTTGTCACAAGAAGATGAAATCATTGATACCTTTCTTAATGTTACTCTATCTACTCTTCATTCCAATGCACTCTCTTCTAGAGATGATGCATTTGTGAATGATGAGTCTACTCTTCATTCCAATACCTCTCTTCTAGAGACGTTGCATTGGTGAATGATGAATTTCTTATCTATTCTGATGCACTCTCCTCTAAAGATGATGCATTAGTGAACAATAAATCTCCTTCCACATTTGATCCTATTTGGATTGATGTTGAGAATATGTCTTCAAATACTTATTCCACTAGTTGTGATGATTCTGTAAATGTAATCTATGTCTATGCTTCCCCTCAAAGGCCTACGAGACCGGTTATTTACGTGACTCTAGCTAGTCCTTCTTCTAAAAGGATTTGTTCTATTGATGGTGTTCCATTTGATGGTGGTTCTCCTGATCTTTCTAAGGCTCCCTCTTATAGAGTGCTAGCCCATACTTATGAGAATAGGATGAATAAACAACCAAGTATTCCTCAAGATCCTAAACCCACAACTAAAGCACCCAATGATTGTGATCTCGACGAGAAAGCTTGAGTTATTCTGGCTAAGATCTCACTGTGGGACTTGCTTTATTCTGCTCTAGTTTATCAAGGTATGCTTCACGAAGCCTTGCAAAAGATCATCTTTCCTTCTTCCACTAGGCTGGTAGATGTTGATGCATTGATAGCTCATATTCATGTGGATTCGCCGAATATCACGTTCTATCCATAAGAAATCCCACCTTCAGAAGTATAGAAGCAAGCATATCCTTTAACGATTATAGTTAACATTAATAATATCAGAATTAGACATACTCTTGTTGACACTAGTTTGACACTCAATGTGTTTAGTATTGATCCATCTTCTATTAATCCTTCTTCTATTGACATTTGTGGGTTCGATAATGTTGGTCGACAAGCCATAGGAATGATAATCTTTCCCTTTGAGTTTGGGACCCATTACTGTACCCACCCTTGTATATGTTATGTTAGAAAAATTACCATTTAACCTTCTTCTTGGTAGACTGTGGATTCATGCTATAGGTACAGTCCCATCTACCTTGCATAAATCTATTAAGTTCATTTGCAATAATCGAGTAGTCATAGTCAAGGTTGACCCTGGTGCTATGCACTTATATGAGATGGCAGTTGTTGGTTAGACTTTGGTTGTGCCTAATCTTATTCCTTTAGTGTCTTCCAATGTGTCAATGTTTACTCCAGTGATATCTGCGACAAAGGATACTCTTAGATAAATGTCCCTAAAGAAGATCCTGCTAAAACAAGAAATCTTAAGTCTACTCCTCAAAAGAATGCATGTCTTGGTGATGATTGGGGTTCCTTAGACTTTACAAAATCCTTCATTGGAGAATGTAAATTTGACCTGATTCACTCAAGCCTTCCAATAACATCATTCACACTTGCTATCAAAGATGACTACTCTTCTGTATCATGGGGTAAGGTGAATGAAAATTGTAATGTTCTTGGTGTTGATCCTCCTTCTAAGGAAGACGATCACACTTATGTTAAGGAGATTAATATTGATAGTCCTATCAAGAAGGATGATGGAAATCTTGTGGAGTATAATCCCCACTACTAGAATAATTCTCCTTGTGTAGATCCTCCTTTGTCTGCTACCTTCGTATCCTCTTCTTGTGAGAAGTCAATTCTTTCTCAACAAGAGAAAGGTTTGCTTCCTGCTCCTTATTCTTTATCTGAGCAAGAGCATATTTTGTTGCAACTTCTAAAAGTCCACTTGATCACTCTTCCTTCTACACATAAGAAATCTCATGATAAAGAAAAACATTCTTTTTGTGCATACCATTGAGTGCCTAGCCATTCCACTGATGAATGCAAGGCCTTGAAGGAAAAAATACAACTTCTTGATTCAGGTGCCATCAAACTCCTGTTTGATTGATGCACCTGCCTCTTCTTCACATGACACGTGATATTGAGGTTTACCTCTATCCTGCATGTTATAAGTATCCTCCATGGTTCTCCTCCCTTGTATGCTAGGGGCAGTGATAACTTATCCGAGAGATGTGTGTCCTTCTTAAGGACCCTCTCTCTTCCTTATGTCTTTCAAATGAAGTGTCCCTTGAGTGGACCCCTCGCTATCTTGAAGGGTTCTCAAGGGACCCCCTTTGAAAGCTTTTCTCTCAGATAGATTCTTTGGTGTCTAGCTTGGGGGAAACATGACTAGACCTCACTTTTCAAACAATGCATCCCTTGAGTGGACCCCTCTTCTTTTGAAGGGTTCCCAAGGGACCCCTTTGAAATCCTTCCAATTTGTTGACAGTCTATGTGACTATCCACTTTCTTTCTCATGTGGCTACTTTCTCTTTGTAGGTGCACCTATGAAGCCACTTTCTGACTTTGCAGAGTCCCCTTCCTTTGGTTTCCTCCATGTGAGAGATCTTTGGGGATGCTTACTTGTAGATTTGTGGGCTTGTAAGGCACTTTTCTAGGTATCCTCCATGTGATATTTCTTGGGGGACACCTTCCTTATAGGTTTGTGGGCCTGTGAGGCGCTTACTTTTTGGGGCTTCCTTCATGTGAGAGATCTTGGGGGTTGGTTGCCTCCTTGTAGGTCTGTAGGCCTGTAAAGTGCTTTTCTGGGTATCCTCCATGTGAGAGTTCTTGGGGGACACCTTCCTTGTAGGTTTGTGGGCTTGTGAGGCACTTACATTCTTAAATTCTCTTCTCTTCTCTTTTGTGTATACTGGATCAAAGATTTGCATCTTCTTCATCTTGAGTATATGCCCTTCCTTTCTTCATTCTAGACTTCTTCTATGTGTTCTTGTTTGGGGATGACATATAGTACTGAGAAAACCTTTTACATTGAGGTCTCTTTACTTTGCTGACTCGAATCCCTTAGTTTTTTGTATGCTAACCTCGTTGTTTGGTGTAGGTTTTTCTTGTCTAATGCATTTTTTTTGCAGGTCTTCAGCCTGGGGGCATGCTTCCATGGGTTGAAGAGCTGTTTGCTTCCTCTACAATATCCTTTTGGCATGTGATGTTATTCATGTTTAGTAGATTTCCTTTAGCATGCATATTACTATAGATTCATATGCCCAGTAATGTGGGGGAAAAATGTATAGCCGTAAAATTGTACCCCTTGCAATTTCACAAACATTCTTGCACTTGCTTTGGTGTCCACTCCCTTAGAATCTTGTGTAGGCTCATTTTAGCCCCTACATCAACCTTTTTCTTCCTTAAGATGCTCCAGTGCCCCTTTTCAACAGCTACCCTCACGTGTCAACTTTACATCGAACCTTGGGCTTTTCACATTCGTGTTGTTTTGTAGCGTGATGTGTCCAGACACTAGTGTGCCACATGGATGTCCGTGCATTGTGCTAGCATCCTATGATGTTTCAACGCTCAAATAGCTATCTCCGAGCATGCTTGCCACTTGTCCTCACCTTTTGTCGGTGGTAACGGCCTAGGATTCCTTGTAATGACCGAAGAAGCTTTTTTTCCCTCCTTAAAAGTAGTCTTTTCATTCCATTTGGTCTTCTAAGTTCTTCTAACTTCTAGCTTCTTGGATTCTCCCGCTCTCCTCTCTTTCTTGCATAGCTCCATTGCTTGCTACAACAACATTCTCTTGCATTCTTATAGAACCCTCTACAACACTCTTGGATTTTACAACTCTCTTTGTTTTCCTCCTTGGCATCCTAAGCCTTGCTTTCACCTTTGAGCATCTTGAGATTCCACATCCCCTAATTATTGCATCTATACTTCGTGATACAAGTTCTCCTCCTCGAGGGGGGATTGCTTTTATCACCTCTTTTGTGATATAGGTTCTCCTCCTCGAGCGAGGTTTGATTTTATCACTAATACTTGGTGGTACGGGTTCTACTCCTGAGCAGGTTTTGCTTTCAAGACACACTTTTTTCCATTTTGGTTCTCTTCTCTCTCTTTCTATCTGGCCATCCATGGAGGTGGGAACACCAAAACGAGGGTTAGATTGAGGCAAACCTCTATACATCCCCAACACTTTCTCCATATATTATGCATGCAGGTTTTGGAGACATTCATTTGCTAGAGGCATCATTACTTGGATTGTTGTGAGTATCTTCTTCCTTTCTTCTCCTTATCTTTATCATTTATTTTACTTTATTTCCGTTCTTTTACATTCTATAAGTCCTCAAAAATAAGAGTAGAAGTATTCATTTATCCATTTTTTGTGACATTCTCACTTTCGAGTCCGTACAAGATGCCAACGTTCTTTTGAGACGCTAGTGCCCTGCACTATCGTCCTTATTCTGTGCTGTTGTCCTTTGATCAAGAGCTTGATAGTTTGTCCAGGAAACCTTTGTGAGTTGCTCTTTTAGATTCTAAAACTCTCATCATTGTTCCTTGAGGTAGTTTAGGGAAATTCACCCTGTGAGGCTCTCTGAATGAAGAGAACTTGTGAGTAGTGAATCCCCCTTCTCTACAATGTGAAACGAATGTGAACATGTATATATGAGTATAGTATATACACATATCCATATGCATATGTATATTGATACATGCATACGTTGGAAAATGGACACGCTCATATAGATGCATTGATATAGATATACCTACACATATGTGTACATAGAGGCATATACATTTATACATATATATATATATATATATATATATATATATATATATATATATATATATATATATATATATATATATATATGCATACATTTAATATAATGTGTTTATTATATACTATCTTGCCTATACTTATATATATATATCAAATGTATGCTTACATTATAGGCTTACAATATATATAAATATATATATATATGTGTGTGTGTGTGTGTGTGTAAATATATATATTAATAGATATATATATATATATATATATATATATATATATATATATATAAATATATATATGTATGTATATATATACATGTATATATACACATGTTAGTATTTAAATATATATATGTATATAATAATATATATTAAACATATTATATATGTTAATTAGAATTAACTATCTCTTATTCATTAAAGCCGAATTATATGGTTGTTTTGTAGTCGATAGGGACTATGAAATGGAGGTTGATATTGGCTATGTCAACGGAGGTTGATTTAATATTGTATGAATGTTAATGGAAACCGATTATCATAATGAATGAGGGATGATGTAAGTTGTGGCATAACATTTGTTATTGTTTTCTATCTTATATTGGACTTAGTTGACGTCTTTATTGATACTATGCTTGACTTTTTCTAACATAATAAATTTCCAAGTTGATTCATGCACCATTTGGATCGATAGAAACTTGTTGTCATGAAATATGAATTGAATGAGTTTGTCTGCGCCAAATATGTAGGAAAAGGAATTGGAGTTGGTGCCACTTTTGTGTTTGATTTTTTGTAGATGTCTACTCATTGAAACCATTCAAATTATGCATATGTTGATTGAATTAGTCTTCAGATTGCTATCACAAAAAAAGTTGACCTGTAGGTGAATAAGCTAAGTATTAACTTGAGAATTCACCAACTTATTGTTGAGTGGCTTTGCATGGAGCTTGTTTTCATTTTACATGCATAAAATATAGGATTTGAGGCTTTTTTGTTGCTCTATAAATAGTTGAACCATTTCATTTGTGAGGGACGCATTCTTTCCCAAGAGATTATACATCTGTTGCAGTTAATTATTTTGAGTTATTACCAACCATACTTGTCTTATTTTATGAGTGAGATATAGAGAGTGATCTTTCGTGAGTGAGAGGTATCATTGTTGTTTGAGAGAAGTAAGCTATCAACAAGTGAGATAGTGTTGTTTGTGAGAAGATGATTATCAAGCTAATAACTATTGGAGAAGGCTGCATTGCTGTCTTTAGTTGGATAAGCGATAATAGGCATGATAATCTCTTCTTTTTTGTTGTTTTACTTTGATTGATGTGTCTTGTATGCATGGTTGAGATGTCTTTTCCAATCTATGCATTAAAGAAGGTAGATTATTTTGAAAAGAAAGTTAAGCTATTATGCTATTTTCATGTTGTGTTTTTAAGTTCTCCATAGTAGGAGATGGGTTTTTATCATAGGTATTATATATTAGGTATGATTGAACATGAAAAGCACATATGGTGTATTCAACTAAGTTATTTATTTAACTAAGAAAGCTTGTGTTTACTCCTAGGAGAGATATTCCAATATTGGAGGGAGTTGTTTACGTACTTGTAAGTAGGGTTATCCAAGTATATAGGTTATCTTTGGAATGAAGGACTATCCATTGAACGAAAATACCTACCTTGTGAACTTAATAGTTAAGAAGGTTTATTATAAGTAGTTTAATATGGTTGTAGGTTATCTCGGATGATGGACTATCCATTGAAGGAAATACCTATGCATAGCTTAAAATAGCCTTCAGTCAAATTGGCCCTGAGTAGTGTATATGATAGATGATCCTCAATAGAGCATACTGAATGGAACACTTTGGCTAAAGTAGTGTGATGACCTTTGGCTCCACTGTAAGTTCACCATGATACAATATTACATGCTAGACAAAGATTGTGGGATTACAAGTTCTAGCTATGTAGGATGCTTAGTTGGTTGTCATTATCGGTTACTCTACCAATCTCTTCGTCAAAGGGAAGGACCATCTATCAAATTATAGATGTGCGAGAGACCACATTATGAGTTTGTGGTTGGTGGAAAATCATCTAAGTGATACTTCTCCTCCACAACAGGTGACAAAAGAACAAATATTTGAAAGGAAGGACCCTGGACCGTCTTACAACTATTTTTTCTAAAACTCTTTGAGCTATGTATGTAATTGTATGCCTTCTTACATTGATGTATTATATGAAATGAAAAGGAATTCATGTTGTAATATGCTATGCATGTTGTTTGGAAATTATCAATAAAGAAAATAATTTTTTTTATTGCAATGGTTTGTTACTTGTATATTTTCTCATTTGGTGTAATATTAGAAATTTTTACTTCATAGAAGGGTTAGTACATTATAGGAGTCGTCCAATTAGGAAATCACAGTGATGACTCAACCCTGTCCTGCATGAAATAGTTAAAGAGGAGTTACATAGACTATTAAATGTTGGATTTATATTACCTATTTCAGATAGTCAGTGGGTCTCTCCTCTAGTTGTGGTTCCTACAAAAAATAGTAAGTGAGGAATTTGTGTTGATTATAGAGCACTTAATAAAGCTACTAAAAAGGATCACTTTCCTTGCTGTTTATTGATCAAGTGTTGGAAACTCTTGCAGGTAAAAATTTCTTTTCTTTTCTTGATTGGTTCAATGGGTACAACCAAATTCGCATAGCACTTGAAGACCAGGACAAGAATACCTTCACTTGTCCTTGGGGCAACTTTTCCTATAGCATTTTTCCATTTGGTTTATGTAATGCTCCAGCCACTTTTCAAAGGGTAGTTTTGAGTATTTTTGAAGATATTGTAAATGATTGTGTTGAGGTGTATATGGAAGATTTTACCATCCATGGTAATTCTTATGAAGTGGCTAAAACAAATTTAGAAAAAGGTACTCAAACATTGTATAGACACTAATTTATCATTAAGCCATGAAAGTGCCATATGCTTATGAAAAAGGGGATAGTACTTGGTCATTATATTTATTCTAAGGGCATTCAAGTTGATCCCAAAAAGATACAAATCATTCAAGACAAGTTGCCTACACCTGGTAGCCAAAAGGATGTGCGTAGCTTTCTAGGACATGTAGGGTATTATAGGAGGTTCATCCAAAATTTTAGTAAGATTTCCCCCCCCTTGTTTACCTTGTTAGAAAAAGATGTAATTTTCTCTTGGACAACAGGATGTCAAGAAGATTTTAAAGCCATTAAGACCGAGCTTGTAACCACACCAGTACTTAGAGGTTCAAATTGGAAATTTCCTTTTCATATTCATACTAATGCCTCTAATTTTTCCATGGGAGCTATGCTTGGATAGGAAGAAGATAATGTTTTCTATTCCATATATTACATCAACAAGAATTTTATGAGAGTTGAGGTAAACTATATGGTAAATAAAAATGATTTTCTAGCTGTTGTTTATTTAATCACTAAACTTCATCATTATATTATAGGATACAAAGTGTCTATTCATACTGATCATTCTGCAATTCAATTCTTAATGAATACACTTGTTGTAACCGGTAGGGTTATTAGATGGTTACTTTTGCTTCAAGAATTTGACATTACTATACTTGACAAACCTGGTTGAGAGAATGTGATTGAAATTTTTTTGTCTAGGTTACAACAACAGGAAGATGAACCAATTCCAGTTAATGATGCCTTCTTAGATGAGCATCTCTTTGCTATATCAACAAAAATTTTGTGGTTCACTAACATTGTGAATTACCTGATTACTTGCAAGTTTCCACCTCATTTCTCTTCGAGGGAACATTGAAAATTGGTTGGACTTAGTGGTCAGTACACATGGATCAACGGATTACTCTTTTGAATTGGCATTGACAACATCATGCGTGCATGTGTACCCAAAGAATATGTCTTCGACATACTTCACACATGCCACACAAAACCTTGTGGAGGAAATTTTTAGGAAATTTTGCTGCTCGAAGGACTACCCAAAAGGTTTTAACTATAGGCTATTATTTGACTACACTCCATAAGGATTGTAAGTGTTATGTTTAACACTATGTTAAATGTCAGCATATGGGCTGCCCCATGAGCTCAGATGAAATGCCCCTATATCCTCAACTATCCATTGAGCCCTTTGAAAAATGGGGGCTTGATTTTGTTGGACCAATCAACCCACCATTTGGGAACAAGGAATACATCCTTATGTGCACAAATTATGTAACCAAGTGGGTTGATGTTGTTGCCTGGAAGCATGCAAGGGACACCAAGGTAGCTAAATTCCTCTATTTCAAGATTTTTACCAGGTTCGGTGTTTCACAAGAGATAGTTACGAATCAAGGTCCACAATTCATGTCCAACCTTATTTCTTCTTTGGTTCATGAGTATGAGATTAGACATTGCAAGTATTCACCCTATCATCCTCAGGCCAATAGACAGGTTGAAGTTACCATCAAATAAAATGAGAAAATTCTTACCAAGATAGTTTCCCTCAATAAGCAAGATTGGGAAGCACAACTTCCTATAGCAGTGCAGGCCTATCACACAACATGGAAAACCACCACTAGTTTGAAACCTTACAAACTTGTCTATGGTAAGAAAGTTGTTCATCATATTGAGTTTGAAGTGAAAACTCTTCATACCACACTCCAATTGGGTATGAACTTGACTGATGAATAGAAATAACGAATTGCACAACTTCACTCATTGGAAAAACTTCATCAACAAGCACTCTTCCATGCAAAGATTGTCCAATAATAATGTGCTCTTTGGCATGACCATTTCATTTGACAATGGTCATTTCAACTAGGTGATTGGGTGCTCTTGTATGACTCCCGGTTCTAGGATTTCAAGGGAAAGTTTCATACTTGGTGGCTCGGGCCTTACAAGATCGAGATGGTTTGTGAAAATGGTACAATTAAGCTTTGCACTATGGATTCCGATAGCATGACTCTAATCGTCAATGACCATCGTTTGAAGTTGTACAAGAAGCCCATTTCTAGAGAAGATTTTTTCTCAAGCTTGCCAAAGGAACTCCATCTGTTTGGAAGAGTTCCTGTGGCCTCTTCATGTACCTTTTAGGTGCTTTTTGAAATGTATTTACTTATTTATAAAAAAAAGAAGACATTTTTTGCAATAAACCTAGAGGTGAAAATCATAATTTTAGCGTCTCTAGGTGGTAACATGGTGAAAATTAGCCTCCTGACAGTCTGTTATCGAGAGAAAAAAATAAATTGGAAAACAAAAATAAATAAATAAACACTGACCTCTAGGAGGTTTCCTTCTCTTCTTGCTTGTCGAGTGCAAAAGGATCTCTTTGTCGTTCCTCTTATCATTTCCTTGGTGTGATAGGAGTTCATATTTTTTCGCTCAATTTCCATTCACCTTTTCCCTATCATCGCCATGTCAACATTATTTTTGCTGTTTTACTTTTCCTTTTATTGTTGACTCCACTTACTATTTCACCATGCCATACTCTCCACCTCTGCTTTCATATGTCCCATCATCCTTCCTTCCCGACATTCTCCTCTATGCTCCAACCTTGCCAACATGTCACTGCCACATCATTTTTTGTCCATAGTCCATTTTTACATTGTCCCATTAAGTACCTTCCTTGGTCACTGCTTCCACGTCATCGACGATATGACGCCTTCGTCTGTTGCCTCTGACTCATCATTTATTGTAATGGATCTTTCCACCTCATTGTCTCTTTTGTAGATTTGATCCAATGTTCCTTGCGTGCCACCGATGTCATTCATGTTTACCTCCTTTACCAAACTTTCTACTTTGATCATCGATGACGTATCGGTATCGGTAATTTTCTCTAGTATATTATATCTTTTATTTATATTTGATTTTTGCACCTTTTCTTTTTATGATTGGAAATTGGGGATGTTGCCAAACCTTTAACTAGGGGGAAGCTAACTAAACATTTTTATACTTCTCCATTATGAGTTTGTTAGTTGCTTGTGTAAAGGATTAAGTCTAGATTTGAGTTCATTATCATTGGTTAATAATCCCACCATCCACATACCTCTATAATAATCTTGTGTGTCTTCCTTGTTTATCATGTGTTTCCATTGCCATTACATCTCAGGTGTTCACTGTGGCTAGTCTCTAGTATAACCATCATGGGAGGAGTTCATATTCATCAGGAACCACCTCTATGACTACACTGAGAAACCGTAAGGAGGCTTAAAAAATTTTCAAACAAGCTAAATGGGATATCTTTTTCAAATCTTTGTGCAGGTATGATAATTGGGTCGCCTATGATTTTTCCATGGCGTTCAATGATAGTGGGATTGTTACTATGCAAGGGTTGTATTTCACAGTCACTTTCCAAACCATAGCAAAGGTTACTAGTCTACCTCAAGAGGGTGAGGCTTATTATCTAGAACATGCAAAAGGAGCCACTGATTTATAGTAGTCTAAAGAAATATTTTTGAGGGGAAAGGAAAAGTTGCGAACTATTGTTAACCAAGGTATCGTACATCTTTCACTTCCACAACCATAGGTGGATGTTTGCAAGTTTCTTATTGAATACATTACTAGAAAGGGAAGGTATGCCTATATTTTCACTCAACACCTACGAATGCTTTGTTATTTGTGGCATTATGATTTGATGAATTTTCCTTATTTCCTTTTTCATTCTATTAAACAAATGTTTGCTGAAGTTCAAAAAGGGCATATTAATTCCCTGGAACATCATGGATTGATCAAACTAATTGTAATGGAGAGTTTGAAACATGCTACACCTCAACTCACTTGGGTTGATTTCATTGGGGATGAAGATTCCTTGGCCTTAGAAGTTGAGCCAGAGGCTCATGAGGTTGAGGGTAATGAGACAATGCTAGACGCTCTTGTAGCCGAGGGAAATGAACAAACCCAAAATGTCCCTAGTTCGGGCAATGAGACTGTTTTACCTGTAAAAAAGGAGAAAACAAAGATAAGTAAGGGTAAAAGGGTTAAGGTTAGAAAGTCCTCAACTCAGAAGTTTGTTAAAACCCTCTTAGAAGGTCCTTCCCATAATATTAGGAGAAGAAAGAAAATGAAAACAGAGGACCCTTCAACCTCCAATTTGTAGAAACTAGCTAATGCAACAAGCATTGTAGGTGAGAAACAACTAGAACTAGATCTAGATATTGAATTAATGGCCACCTATCATTTTGGTAGAGATAGGAAAAGTTGGGAATTAAGGAATCAAAATCGGCACAAAATTAAACAGAGAAACAATAGGGCTCAATTAACAAAGAAAGAAGAATCTAACCCAGTCATTGAACAAATGGATGATGACCCTGTAGAGAACTTTAATCCAAAAATTGAACAAATAAATATTGAAATTCCCTAGGTAACTGAGAATGTTGCCAAGAATCCTTCTTTGGCATAGGAAGAGCAAAATGTTTCTTTGGAACAGGAAGCCAGTAATGAAGAACATATACAAAGTGATAAGGGAGATGCACAAAGAGAAGAAGAAGATTTAAATAGAGAAGGTAATCATGAGTATATGTTTGGAAATTACAGATTAAATGAGGAAGGAGATGCAAGTGAACCAGAAAATGAGGCTCTACAGGAGGATACACACACCAAAGAGTCATCTATACTTTGTGTCTTAGTCCCTATGTTGGGGCATATTTGCTCTGTTCATCTTGAGCAAATAGTGAATCCTGAGCTTTTATCCAATCCATCTCCAATTAATGTTTCTATGCAAAATGAAGGGAAAACTACATTTGACAATTTCCTTGTGCAAGAAAAATTTTACTTAGAGGAGATAGTCAATAAATAGAAAAAGGAACTTTGGGACTTGCAAATCAAGGTACAACAATTGGAAATGTAAACACAGTCTCTTAGAGGGTAGCTACAAACAATGTATGAGCAAAATCAACAACATATTATGAGAGTGAAACAACAGTTGGAAAAGTTGAGCCAAATAAAAGAACCCGACTTGAGGAATTATATTACATTTGTAGAACATCAACATGTTCTTAACACTCAAAATGTTGTGTGAGAGTAGAATATTGGAGTTGATTACATGCCCTTAGCCAAGCATTAGAAAATTGTTGATAATTTGAAGGTTTTTGTAGAATAGAGTCTTAAGAATAGCTATATCACTTTGGTCAAACATCAGCAGGAGTTCCAGAGCTTGAAAAGCAAATGGGGAACAAAAATAATGGCCATAGTGGAAAATTGACTAGTAATCAAGTGAGGACTATAAGTTATGCATGAGGACATGCAAACCCTTTAGCTGTGGGGAAATGATGGTTATATATGTGTCCTATTTTGTTATGCAATTTTAGTCTATATTTTCATAAGTTTTCCCTAAAGTTGCCATGATAAATTGATAAGATTGTAGAAATTAATATAATTAAGGGATGTACTATATCTTTGAGAAATGTCAATTATTCAATACTAATGCTGATGGTTTTATGTGTAATATAGAATTCTGGTGATCACGAGCATGAGGATGGTAACCGCTAGGAAGAGGATGGGGATTGGTTATGAGGAGTTGTTAAAGAGCTTATAGTGTTTATGTCTTTTGTATAATATTGTTTAAAATGGTTTTTAGGAAAGGATGGACATAGGCCACTCCATCCTTTTCATAATCGGTTTACCTAATTATCTTGACTGTATTCGGCCTTTATAATAGTTAGTTTCTATGGATGAGGCTATATATATGCCCATTCCTTCATATGAAAGACATCTATTATTATTATTATCATTTATCACTTTGATCTAAAGAAGTACTTATTCTGAAAGTTCGTACAAACCTGTGAATAATTCTCTCATTCGGCTAACTGGGAGGCAGGGCCCCCTCTTCAATCAACTGATTGAATTTACATTTTGCTTGCTTTTTTTGTGAGTATATGCATTTTGATTAAGTTAATTTTATGTGTGTGCATTTGCTTATTCAATTTGTATGGTGATTTCTTTAGTCTTAAATTTGAATACAATATTATCTTATGTGAATGCAATGTTAACTTATGTTCGTATCTAATTAGGATTACATTTTTTCTTTCTGTAAAGACAATCTTTTCTACATAGGTCCTATCACCAGCGCTATAGCTCTTGTCATTTAATTAATAGCTCCCATCGCCAAAAGTTTATCAACTGAAACCATTGCAATTTTGAAAACTATTTTTATGTTTAACTGATACTAAGAGTATTTAATCAATGTTCTGCATCTAATTTAAAGAATATTCTTATTAGATCATAAGTTATTTAAAGAATGAAAGTTAGAGAAATTTCTAGTAAGTGTGGAAATTGAATATTTGTTTTTCTCATAGAGTGCATCTCATATTTTCTCAACTTATTATCTTCATCCCTTAGGCAAACAACCCCAATACCTTCCATCAGTTTACATTCCCTAGATTGACACACAGGAATAAATTGAGGAGTCATACCAATTAAGTGGATAGAACTATTTGATAAGGTTATAAAGATAAGTTTGTAGTCCACAGTTTTTCCCTACAAGTTATGTTAGAATCCCAATTGTAATAGGGTTCTTCTCCTCGAGTATCTTTATTGAACATCATAATGATGCACAATAATCTTCATTAAGTACCTCCATGCTGTACTTGTTGCTTTCCATTTATTCTGGAACCTCTCCTATTTGTTGTCTAGGAGCTCCTTTGGCTGTGGGTTGCACCTCATAGTTGTTTCAGGCTATAGTCTACCTCTCCTAGCTGCAAAGAGTTAGTTCACAAAACATGCACACAATAATAACAACCATAGTTAAGCACATATATCAATTACATTCCATATATATCCACACATAAATTATGCAATAACCATCACATCATAACCATATTTCCATATACTTGTAATTATCAAGTTCAAGGTTGCATAGTAAGCATAAAAGATAGCATAGTGTAGGAATATATATAAAATAAATGTCTGGTAATGTCTATGAACTTGCATACAATACAAGAAAACTATCTAATGACTAGACTTATTAGAACCCTCTACCTATAAGTGTTGTTGGGGTGTTATCACAAAAAGTGATAGAAGAAACATTATAAGACTCTAAGGAAGAAAATTCAACATGTGAAGAACGCATGTGGTGGGAAGCACCTAAATTAATAATTCAAGACTAAGATAACAATGATTATGCAATAGTAACTAGAGCCTTGCTCTTAGATTTCTCTTTACCATTTTCCTTTTCCTTAGTGGATTCTTGACTCAATGAATATTATTTGATAGATACAAGGTCCCTTATGTTGTTCTTAAATAGAATATGCGAGAGGTGGTTAATTTGTTTCTTCATATATTTTTGCTCATCATGCCCAAGTTTCTTACAATAGGAACACTTAAATTTTTCTTAGGTTTGCCTTGATTTGAAAAAGTTTAAATGTTGGTTTTGGAGGATTTTGGTTTCTAATTTTTTTGTTCTTTGTGTCCATCTAATTGTTTTATTTCTTCCCTTGTTGTTTGAAGCTTGTTGTTTCCTAGTCATAACAATAAGAGCTTAAAATTTTGAAGACTTCAATGTGCCCATCTATATTAACTTATCCTACTCCCTATTAAAGTTGACAATGAAGTTATCTAGAGAAGGTATTTTCCACACAGATCCAGGAGACCTTCTAGTGGAGTAGAAGTTAGATACAAACACATAATAGGAGGGAACTAATTTAGAGAGTATGGAGAGAAAAAGTTGATCCTCTTTTTTCTCTATTCCAAATTATTTCAACCACAACCTTAGTGATTTAAATTTAGTGAAGTCCTTTAGGGTGTTAAAGGAACTAGGCCTCAAATATATGAGATTATTCTATATCATGCAACTTGCTGGTTCTTCAAATTGATTGCTTGAAATCATCTAAAGAGTAGCTAATTCTTATGCTCAAATACTTCAATTAGCTGGTCAATAAATATGAGACAACTTCACAACTGTCCTCTCCACTTCAGGCTTTGCAGGACCTAGGGGGTTCACCTTAATGAGACTAAACATGAATATTAACTACAACTATATCATAGTGCTTAATAGATTGAATTCATAGAAATAGACAAGGATTCATAATTCTTTGAAACCCTAATGTGAAGCATAAAATAATTATAAATAAATTATAGAATATTGCTTTATATTTTTAATTTCTAATTTATTTATGAGAATGGGAGAAAGAACACATGATCATGTATCGGTGCCTATTAGGGGCTACATAGTGACAATTCCATATGAATAATTCTAACAAGACATTTAATATGTCCTAATGGTCATTCCAAATAGATTTTATTGCCTTACAATAATATGACAATCATTGAATCACACAATTCTACTTAATAATCCATTTGCAATTTAAATACTTTAAATATTTTCCATTAAAGAAATTACACCACTCCTTAAATAGATACTAACACATAAGATAATTCATTACTACAAATGAGAAATGAAGAATAACATAACACTTGATTGATTTGTTCAAAGAAATTGTTTACATTGCATGTTGGAGACAATTGCACAAACTATAATATATTTGTACAAATCAAATCAAAATGTACAATGTTTATGATAAAATATTTACATACATGAACCTATAATAATGCAACAAAGACCTAACTTGACATTTTCTTTATAGATATTTTTCAATTCTAGCTCTCACAAACCTTACAAATGAATGATAGATTACATTATAAACACTACAAGGTACAACTTAAATTAACTTTGAATGCGACACATGGCACAATATGACCCCTCTGATCTACAACTAAAAATAACATCTTGAATATTTCTTAGCATCATCATCTTCATTTTGCCCTAATTTGTAATTGAATTTGGTTTTTCTCCATTCCCATGCAAATCATTTAACTAGGTGTAAAATCTCATTTACTGCTTGTATTTTCACTCGCAAGTGAGTTTTTTCAACCATAGCTAGCTACTCATGCTAGAAATTAAAACATGCTTTTACCTAACACTTTAACCCGTTAGACTCCTCAAAAATTCTCAATTTCCTCTACAAATTAATTTGACATTTTGTCAAATAATTATGTTATAACCCTTCTACTTGCACCTTTTTCACTTGTCCATTTAATTATAACTCATTTCTTTCATTTTCAATCTCTCATGACTTTCTATAACTAGCTTCTTGAGAAAATATTGGTTTCAACCCCACATATAAATCACTCATCTTCATCTTGAGAATAGTTTCCAACAATGATCTATGCATTTTTCTATATTCTTTGAATGGTGTTATGTTGGGTCGTTTTTGCTTCTATTGGTAATAAAAAAATGGTCAAAACACCATTGAAAGCAATCCACGGGTGTTTGAAATGCTTGTTGGGATGTTTGTTGTTGTGTAGGAACTTAAAAACAGATCAAACACCATGAAACAATATTATAGGAGCATGAGAATAGTTGTTAGGTCATCTTTACCTCACTAAAAATAAACAAAATCCTTTAAAACACCATTAAAACTACAACCCAAATGTTTGAATCGTTCTTGTAGGTTGAAACAACAATTTTAACTCACTCAGTGACCCAAAAACTTTCCTCAAAGCTTTTTCACCTGAGTCACTTCATTTCAGCATTGGTTTACAAGTTTTTTGTAGGCTTAGATGAGATAAATGGCACCCAAAATGATGCTGAAATGACATACAAGATAACATAAATAAAACAACATAAATGGACATATGCTAGCTAATTCAAATCAACACCCACCTCAAATTTTTTTAAAGTGGGCCATAAAAGGCACGTGACAATTTTTTTTTTCATCCCTCATTTCACATTATGAAAGAAAGCCCAACCAATTAGCACTTATCGCATGTTCTTTGCCCATTGCAACTTTTCTTGCAAATTTTTATTTGAAATTTGCAAGGAAGTGTACTTCAAACACGTGGAAGATCTTGCCATGCTGGATTCTCAACTCAGCCAATAAAATCATCACTTAAACCTCCTTTAATTTTCTCGTGAATTAGACTTTTATAATGATTGATCTTATAAAAATAGTGCTGTTTTTTGTGCTCGCTTTATGAAGAGGCATACGACATTTAAATATTAGTTATACCTTCAAACAATATTTAAAAATATTCAAAATATTTTAAATATCTTTTTAAAATAAAAAATTGTAAAATCGAGAGCTCAATTTCTTTACAAGACAAATGATGAAATCCTCACCATAGGTGCAAACAATGTTTGGAGACCGTGAAATCTTGTAAAGGGTCGTGATTAATTATGTAGATCCTTGTTATTTCATTTACACATGCACAATAAATCAATTTTTAGGACTTCCCTTATAAACTAGACCTTCCAACATGTAGTTTAACATAAAATTTGTTCTAACGTCAGAAGTTCTTTGGTGACTATGAAAACATAGCTATATGCTATTGATGGAAAATGAACAAATAGGTTCTCACCATAATAAAGAAATTTGAAACTTTATACAAGACCTTACATACAAGCTTGAAAATGGCAAGACATTAAAATCAACATCAAAACTCATCCAGGAGCCACAAAAACTAGCTTGCATACTCTTGGAAAATGATAAGAACTTTCTACCAACTAGATTTTGAAAACAAACTCTAGGATGCAAAATTTTTACTGTTAGAAATTTCAGGTCAACGAGTTGCCATGGGGCTTAAAAATGAGTTTCTATTGCCAACGAAAAGGTTGTCATGTACTAAAAATGGAATTTTTTTGGTGCTATCAATGGCTCTTGTGTAGGGATATATAATCCAACGAAGCATAACAAGATTCCATAAATCTTCAGGGTGTAGATCATGTGCCTAGTCCACTAGGATCTATAACTACCCCACTTTATATTGTATGATATTATCTTATTTCAAATTTCATTTGGTGGACCTTGGCCCCCAAAAATGAAGAACAAATATCATCCTCTATCAAACACTCTATTCTTTGATGACTACTCCAAGTTTGATATGAAAGCATAGTCACAATCTACATGTTCACTAACAATGCTATTAACAATTTTCAACAAAATTATGAATCTATCATTTTCAATGCAATCCCAGCCTATATGAGCTTTGCAAACAAGTGCCAAATAACATATTTCATCACATGTGAAAAATATATTTTCCAACCATACCATGCCAATAATCATTGTGACATTTGACATCAAAAAAATCACCAACATGCACCATTAAATTTCTACCAAGCTCAATTTAGATTTAAAAACATTCATATTCCATGAAATAGTTGGCATCATGAAATTCAACCTCATCCTTGTTTTTCATATTAAACTTGAAACTCTCAAAATCATTTTGTTCAATAGTCCCATTTGTAAATATTTTCTCTAATTTTTTGTGGTCATATTTTAGCTTCAATGATGAGAAATCAAACTAAATACAAATGGAAGACTAGGAATACTCACAGATTCATCATCTAAAGTTTGTCCCATATTAGATAGGCACACATTTTGCATGATGAACAAAAAAATCATACATAGGCATTATTTCAATCTAAACAACATTGTGCTTACATTCAATTTCACCTAAATAAGACAAATTTGTCATATTATTTTATTTCCCAATGATCGACAAGCAAGATTTATCAACGTCAATAACATCTTTGTCAACGTTTGAATCGTGGCTTTCAAAACAATCATCAACTCCATCAATATTATGAAAGTTGACAAACTCTTTGAATTTAGGCTCAATGACAAAATTTGATTTATCCTTCATATCATCACACAACTCTATGTGGAATGTTTCAAGAAAAGGGTAGAATAGCTTAGAACACAATCTTCCATCAAATTCCTCACAATATTTTTTTAGAACATGACCACCTATGCAATGGATGTTTAAATTATTGTTGCTTTCTAGCTTGTCAATGTACAAAGGTTTGAATCCTTTTCAACATCAACATTTTAAAAACTAACAAATTCAATTGAACAACCTATAGATATAATTTCAACTCCATCATAGTCAATAGGCCACAAAGATTCATCACAACATTTTTTTTTCATTCATAAATAAACACATGTCCTCATCAACCTTCACATTAATGAACTCTTTATTTGAGGTATGGAATTCAAATTCATCTTCATGATAACATTCTGTGACCAATGACATAGTGAAGGTTAACTACACTCGATCCATATGAATTCAAGGAATATTTAACCCACTAAGCATCAATCTCAATAGGATCATTCACTATAAGCAAAGACAAATAAGCCATTAAAACTAACATTCTAAATCATGAAAGCTTGAAAAACCTCTAATCTAAGACATTGAAACTTATCCTATTGGGGGAGTGGTGTCGCATTGATGTGGAATGGTGATCCTTTCCCAATCCCTTGGATAATGAGCTTGTTTCAATCAGTTTTATTGAAGAAAATTGATGAAACCATTGATAGATGTGTATGAAAAAATGATTTAAATGATAAATTAACATGATGAAAGCTATTTTAATTGATATGGGTGTATGCAAATCTACTCTAAATGAAGCTTAATCTAAAAATATTGAAACCCTAATTACAAGATATACTAAATGTATGCATCTATATTATCATGAAAGCCATTAATGGAAGCTAAGCTAATATGCAAGTAAATTAAGCTAAATGCGTGCTAAATATGAGTGCAAGTGAAAGTGATTTTAACAACATAAGTTTGCTCATAAAAGATGGATCCATTTGTCTCCAAATAATGCTTTATTAATAGGAAAACAAATGAAAGATGAAGGGTTGAGATCAAAAAGGTTAATCAACGGTCAAGGATGGAAGAAATTGGAGGCATGGATCATAGATTCTCATCAAGGAATGAGAATGAAAGATGATATTTTAATCAAGGGTGTATATTCCTTCAAACAAACACACTTTTGACCTATACAAGAGGTCACAAGTTAACTTGCACATGAAACCTTGTAAGAATATTCCCTTTTTCAAATGAGTGAGGAGAAAGAATATTCTTTGGAATATTCTCATGGGTGAGGAAATAGATATTTTATAAATTAAAACAAAGTTTAATTGTGAAAAAGGGGAAGGGAATATTCCCCTTTTGGAGGAATGTGCAAAGGAGGAATATTCCCTTGGAAGTGGGATAATTAGTAATTTGACAATTAAAACAAATTTTCAACTATGCAAATTAGGGGAATTATATGATATTCATTAAATAATTGATTTAATGGAGATCAAATGAAAAAGCAATGGATGAGATTGATTTGATCTATCAATGGTCACAAATGAAAGGAGGATTAAACATGTATCAATGATTCTCATCAATGGATGAGAATCAAAGATCACATGGATCAGGAAAAGATCAAGGGAACACAATCATTCAAACAAACACACTTTGCAACAACTTTAAAAAGTTGTTTCAAAGTTTCTTTGGAGTAATCATTACCTTTTTTTGGAGGAAAATAGGAGAATATTCCTTTAGAATATTCTTTATCCAAGTGGATAAGAGGGAAATTAGCAATTTAGTTAATTAAAACTAAATTTGAATGTGCAAGATGAGGAATGTGAGGATATTAATTATATTATTGATTTATTTAATGAAAAGGAGATGCAAATACGATATTTAATTAAATAGTTTAGGTTATTTAATTAAATAAGAGGACTTAGGGTTAAAATTAAATAATTTGTATTATTTAATTAATTAGATAAAATGTTAGTGTGAGAGGGGGTGAATTAACCCAATTAGGTCAATTAGATTAATAAGTGAAAATGAGGCATTTAATTAAATAATTAGGCTTATTTAATTAAACAAGCAAAAAGAGGATGGGTTTGAGGACAAAATGATACTAGTTAGCCAATGTGATCCATTGAGACATTTTTAGGTGTCCACATTCATAATTTACAAACTTAGCTCTTGCTCTACAACTTTCACGCTCTGGCTATTTTTTGAATTTTTGCCCCTGCTTTGATTTAACTTCTTCATGGGCCGGTTGGGAGGGGGGATTGGTAAGGCTCCCCATTCCAAGGTTGTTGTCTCTTTGTCTAGCATTGTGTTTGTTGTGGCAGTGGCCAATGTTGTTGCTCCCCATGTGAATTCTCCTTCTCATACTTCCATCCTTTCCCTAGGGGGAAGGACTGGGGATATTTTTGGAAATTCGCCTTTGTCCCCTTCTCTCAGGTTATACTCTTTCTTCTCTAAAGAAGAACCAACATCCTATGTGGAAAAAATGGTGGGTATAAGCTTTCTAGCTTTGGGTAAAAGGTTTTTGGAGTCTGCTTCCTGTTCTGTGACTGGTTGGGAAGTCGACATCCTTGAAGCTTTGATTTTGAAGGCTATGGACAACCTTAAATTGGCATTGATTGGAAAATTTTTGGCCTATCATCCAAATATCGAATAGGTACATCATTGGGCTACCTCAAATTGGAATCTCAAAGGCAATGTCTCCATTAATGCAATTCCAAGAGGTATCTTCTTTTTTTACTTTGTAATTTATGAAGATATGCTAAAGGTGTTAACAGGTGGCCCTTGGGCCTTTGATGCTGGTTATAAGAACTTCTTTCCTCTGCAAATGGGAATCGGGTTTTGATTCTATTGCTAACTTGGGGGCCACAACTCCAACTTGGGCTTGCCTCCTTGGGTTACCCCTCAAGTTTTGGGAAATAGGTATCCTGAAAGGGATTACAAATTCTTTTGGTAACCTTTTGGCTATAAACAAGATCATGCAAGAGAAGTCTAGACTTGTCTATGCTCGTATTTATATAAATGTTACCTTGATTTCGGGGTTGTAGGTGACCTTTTAGTGAAGATTACAACCTTGAAAATGAGGAGACAAATCCAATATTTTTCTCCAAGCTTGTAACCTAATCTTCAATGATCCTTCAAGTCTTCAAAGCACCTAGATTTGCAATTACACAAAAAGAGAGAAAAAGTGTTGATTGTTAGGGAATAGGGGTTTGATAGTTTGCCTTTGTCAAACCCCTTTTAGGTAATTAAACCAAATGATGAAACAATGAAACAAGGACATGAAACATGAAACATGAACAATGATACCTTGAATGATGTCTTATAAATCTACAACTCAACATGAAATGGCCATGAAGGATTCAGATCTTGATCTTGACAATAGGTGTAGAACAATGCTTGATCTTGGATCTTCAATGCTACATCACAACACTATCTTAATAACATGTTTGATGCTTGATGTCCTTTGACATGATGATGTATCTTGAATTGATGCAACAATTGATAAATAATCTTCCCTTGAATTCCTTAGAAATGATCTTGAATGCTCTATTGATGATCTTGTGAAGTCTTGGAATGCTTAAGTCTTGCCTGCTTGACTTGATATCATGTAGTATTAAGTGAAATGATGATTTGAAAGCTTTTTTATATAGGAAATGCACTCAAATGACCATTTATTTGATCCCAAAGGCCGACATAGAAGAAATTTTAACTTAAAACCAAATTTTCCCACTTAAAACCTCAAAAATAGGTCGAATGGGACTCATTGACTATCTATGGTGAATGGGTCCAAATTGGATGGGACGCATTCACCCAAAGTGGCAAATGGTCCCACAGGGCCTATTTTGACTACTAAAGTGTTGAGTGTGTATATTAAGTTTATAAGTTGATATTGTCAAGTTTTTGATTGAAATATGCCTTGAGATGCAAAATATAGGGTCTTAGGAGCATATTAATGATGATATTAAGGTCATAAATGCAATAGGGCCCAAAATCCAATGTGAAAGTGTGAATAAATATACTTTACAACACTAAATTAAGGAAAAATAAGGTCTATTTAGCTAAAAGGGCCCTAAATCCAATGTAAATGTGTAGAACACATTACAACACTAGATTAGGTCCACTTAATTTACAAGCCTCCTAAATTTAATGTGAAGGTGTGAATAAATACACTTTACAACACTAAATTAAGGAGAAGTTAAGTTAATTTAGCTTTAAAAAGGCCCAAGACCTAATGTGGATGTGTAAAACATCTCACAACACTAGATTAAGGTGACATTAAGTCTAATTTATCATTAATTATTCCTAAATCAAGTGTGAAAATGTAAGTGATGACATTTTTTGACACTATAGGGTTCCCTCCTTTTTTTTTCAGGCACACTGGGATATTGTCAAATTTGACTTATTTAATGCTACTAGAGATTTCTTTAGGTCGGGTAGGCTCCTAAACCAACTCAATGCCACCTTTATTGCTCTTATTCCCAAGAATGATGATTCCTATTCTATTAAATATTATAGACCCATTATCCTTTGTAATAATGTCTATAAAATTTTCTCTAAGATCCTTGTGTTCACACGTAAAGTTGTTTTAGGCAAAATAATTTCCTCAAACCAGAAAAGGTTTTCCCAAGGCATAAAAATTCTTGATGCACTGTTATCTCTACCCATGAAATCCTCCAATCTATGGACCTTAGTAAAAACCTAAGACGGCCTTCAAAATTGATATCTCTAAGGCTTATGATAGAGTCTCTTGATTGTTTCTCTTTGTTGTTCTTAGGAAATTTAGGATTGAGGGAAGATTCCTAAAGCTTCTTTCTGCTTGTGTTACCTCTCCTATGTGCTATGTTATGGTTAATGGTGTCCTCTAAGGTTATTTATCTTATGGTCATGGCCTGAGGCAAGGTGATCCCCTCTCACCCTATCTTTTCATAATAGTTGTTGAGGTCTTAGGAAGGAATATCCAAAAGCTTGTTGACTCTAAAGCCCTTAAAGGTGTAAAAGTTGCTTCGTCTCTCCCACCTAACTCCCACCAACAGTTTGTTGATGAAATACTCCTATTTGGTGAATCCTTGATGGGGGAATCCAACCTTTGGAAATTGGTTCTAAATGACTATGCTTATGTTTTTGGCCAGTATATCAACTATGAAAAAAGCAAGATATACTTCTTTAATGTTGACCAAGTTTTGAAGAAAAGAGTGGTGAAGATATTGGAATGTCAGGAAGTTTCCCTACCTATAGATTACCTTGGGTTACCTCTGATTTCCAAAAAATTGGAAAATAATTATTAGAATCATCTGATTGAGAGTGTTCAAAAGAAGTCAGCTGGGTGGAAGGCGAAACTTCTTAGCTTAGTAGGGAAGATTCAGTTTTTAAAAGCCTCTTTACAAAATATCTCGATTTACTACTTGTCTCTCTTCAAAATACCGGCCTTCATAGTGGAAAAAATAGAACAAATTCAAAGAAGGTTCATGTCGTATGGAAGTAAAGAGAAAAAAAGATTGTCTCTAGTGAGTTGGGAGAAAGTGTGCACTCCAAATAGTGTTGGAGGGCTTTGGATAAGGAGAATCAAATTGCTTAACAAAACCTTAACTACAAAGGTAGGATGAAACCTTTTGGAAGGGTCTAAGGATTGGGTGAATACTTTCCAAGCTAAGTATTTAAAGAACATAAATCCTGGCTGCTTCCTTTCTAAGACTGATTTTCCCAGCAGGTCTATTCTATGGAAACATCTTATTAAAATTAAAAATGTGTTGAAATTAGGGGTTAGAAAGAGGATTGAAAATGGTAAAAACACTAATTTCTAGAAAGATCTATAGACTGTGGCTTCCCCTCTCTCCTCAATTGATGGCTTTAATCCCCTTAAACAAAGCTTGACAAGGATATGTGGTAAAAAGTTTTCAAACTATGTCATTTGGGAGGTGCAAGAACCTAAATGGAAGGAGTTCAAATTTTTGTTAAGGAGTGTTAACTTGAGAGGTCAGAGATAGATCAACTGGGATCTGATTTTGTTAAAGTTACACAATCTCATAGGGGAGGCGAATTGGTTTGCTATTGAAAGGGAAGATGAATGGGTGTGGAAGGCGAACTCTTTAGGCTATTTCTCTATTAAACATGCTTATAATGAATTGGTTAAACCCCTTATTGACAATAGAGACCATCACTAGGATAAAGTGTGGATTAAAAACATGGTGCCAAAAATTAACAGTTTCTGGTGGGCTACTTCACATGGAAGAATTCTAACTATTGATAACCTGGTTAGGAGAGGGTTTCAACTTGTTAACTAATGCATCCTTTGCAAGAAGGATGAAGAATATATTATGCATATTTTCTTTCACTTCTAGTTTTTTAGAGAAGTGTGATCATTCTTCCTTCCTTTTCTATTCATTGACTGTGTGCTTCCCCATACTATGAAGTCTTTTTTTGAAAGATGGTCTAACTACCCTTTCTCCCATAAAGTAATTGTGGATCTTTGGAACCAAATTCCCCCCATCTTAACCTAGGGAATATAGAAGGAAATAAATAATAGGATCTTCAAGGAAGCTGAGAGAAGCAACTATGAGGTTTGTATGAGCATAAAGTGTAGGTTTAGGAAAATATGGATGTGGGAAGATACAACTTCTCAAAAGTTTGGCCGAGCTACAAAGGGATGAGAATTAATTAGGTATGGGGTCTAAGGAAGGATCTAACTAATGTTAATTGGACTACAATTCTGGATAGGAAGTCTACTATGTGGGTTCCTCCTGAAAGAGAGTGGATTAAGTGTAATTTTGATGAGTGTTCTAAAGGTAATCCAGGTATGGTTGGGGTGAGAGGTCTACTTAGAAACAACTTAGGTGAATGCATTGTTAGTTATGGTGTTAATTTGGGAGTTTTCTCTAATAATAAAGCAGAGGAAATGGCTGTATGGGGGGCATAAAGACTCTAAAGGATTATGGTTTTAAAAAATTTATTATGGAAGGAGATTCAAGCTAATTGTGGAAATTTTGAATGAACATGCTGCAATCCCCTGGGAATTAAAAGATATCATTGAGAAATGTTTGTCCCTTATGAGCTTCTTTACTCATTGCAGGGTGCAACATGTGTTTAGAGAAGGGAATATTTCCATTGACTGTGTTGCCAATGAAGTGCTGAAGTGTAATGTGTGGACCTGATAGGTTAATAATTAATTGTTGATGTTGTTAAAGGAAAAGGTTCTTAAAGAAAAAATTGAATATGTATACAACTTACAAAGATGATGGTTGGGAGTGTGGTGCAGGAGCACCTTGTTCTCAGAATGCCTTCAAAAGGAAAAATTACAAAATTTCAATTTTCAATTGTAAAAACTTGTGAAAATGTCATGTAATGGTCAATTCCTATGTATTTGAGTCATTTAGAGGTTTCTAGGAGGTCAAAAAGATGGAAAAGTCAAAATTTGTAAAAAAATGCTAAAAGTTGTCAATAATGTAAAAGATGTAAAAAAACAAAAAATAGAAGATGAAGAGCCTTTGAGGGAAAAATGAAGAGATAGGTTAGTAGAAGAATTTGTAAAGTCAATTATGGATTGGGAAACATCTATAAAAAGCTTGTATTGGGCAAGAAAAGGTAGAACTTTGTATTCTTGAATCAAATTTTGATAATAAAGTTCCCTGTTTCTAATTTTCTATGTTTTATTCTCTTTACCAGTCTTGTACGGACTATGTTGTAGTTCTTAGGTTGTGAAATTGTTTAGATTCTACAAATTAATGTGTGAGACTTCAATATAATTTGATTTTGTGAGGGTTTATTTGAGTTAGGAGTCTGATTTAATCCATTTTATCAAAACTGATTTGACAACCTAGTCAAGGGTTTTGAGTGTCTTGTGAGCATAGAATTCACCATCCCACCAATGTAGGTTTAGAAGATTGGTGCGATGGATAGTTTAGAGATTTTTTAGTATGTTTTAAGTGTTTTGTGTGTGTGTAGGAATAGGGAAGACAATAAAATGAAGTTATGCTACTGTTCTGACAGAAAAATAGTGATTTCCTTATAAAAATGAATGGTTCCAAGGTGCTAAATGATGTAAAGGTATGCATGAAGGATGAAAGGTGGATCTTATAGTTTGTGCAGGTATACTCCAAAGTGTTGGAAGCATCTTCAAGTTTCTTTTTGGTTTGGAGGGTATATTTTTATAAAACCCTTGTTTTGCTTGATCAAGTTTGAATAGAATGAGGGTTTTACACTTTGATGCAAAAATGAGTATTTCAATTCCCAAGGGTTGATGATTCTTTGGTTTTGATACCTATTGAAAGAATTTTTGAAGCTATTTGTTGATTAGGTGATGATTTTAGACTACTTCATTTGTAATTTAGGCCTAATTTAAGGTCTTTCCCATCATACAATTAATAAATCTGGTAAATTCCTTCAAACAATCTAATCTAAGCTTTTGACATGTTAGAGAGAATCAAAATGGGTTTCAGATTATGTCTTGGCTTTGAGGAGATTTGGTATGGGATTTTTGGTATACCCATTTTTGTTATGTGCCAATGCTACTAGGGTTTTAGACTAAGTTTGTCAGAAAATGGAATTATGAGAAAAAAAAATTAAAAGTGCTTGGATTTGTGATGTAAATGCTTAACCAAAGATCTTAAAAGTGTACCCATGGTTTGGGAGAGGTATGGATTTAGAATTTGTTGATTTGATGTGTTTAAGCCACATGAACTCTATGTGAGTAAAAGATGTTTTGACTACAAGTTAATATTAAGTCTAATGGACCAGTGGTTGTGAATGTGTATTTGGTTTATGACAATCAAAAACATGATAAATACAGTGTATTGAAGGTCCGTTGTGAGCTTTGAAACAAGTTTGGAAGATTGGTTGTCTTTATTGCCTTATTAAAGCAACTGGAAACTTGGTGAATAGTAAATGGATTGGTTGATTTGCGTTTCTAATAGTGATTTTGTTTTGGTTCAGTCATTTGATGTTGGTTTAGTTGTATTTGAATATGATAAAGGTGTGGTATTTTGATTTGGTGAAAATGAGGATTGTTAGCCTTGTGAATGGCCAGAGAAATTGAGGATTTTGTTGAGTTGATAAGTGAAATTGGTGAAATGAATAGGGAATTTTGGGAAATTGTTCAATTTGATTTTCTTAGTTGAGTTTGGGTATTGAGTACTCTTGATGAATTATTGTTGTTAATAGATGCTCTTGCATCAATTGGTATTAGAGCTAGTTGATTCTGATGGTTTGGTTGTAGTTGCTTGATCCATCTAAGCTGTAGAGAGGAAGAGTTCTGAGAGTTGTGTGTGGGAAGACAAGTTGAGGTCTATGGTCACCATCCTCCAATGGAGATTAAGTTGGGTAGAAGGTGCAAGGAAAAGAGAGTGAGGCATCTTCCAGGATTTACTGTTGGGTAAGATGGATGGTTTGCTGAGTTGTTGAGTTGGTGTTGTGAGGCAGTAAAGAAGATGGATACTTGATTGAAGAAGCACTTGAGTTTGCAGCCTGAAGAGTACTCCACTAATGTGAGTAGATGAGAAGATGAAAAGATGAAGACAAGTTGGTTAGAGAAGGTCAAGGATGAATTGAGAAAATAGAGGAAATATTGCTTGGAAGAAAGAAAAGTGGAAGGAAAATCTTGTGTCCTTTGGTAGAAAAAGAGTTGGTGAAAAGATGAGAGTGGTAAAAGGGAAATCTTGTGTCTAGGTTTTGAAAAAGAAGATGATTGTGAACCTGATAGGCAGAGAAGAAAGATGGCAAAGACAAAGTAAAGGCATAAACGAAGACAAAGCTATAGGCAAAGGATGGAACCAGATGAAGACAAGACAAAGATTCAAGAGAAAGAAGAAGCATTCCAAGACAAATTTGAAGTTGTTTTGCAGATGAAAGCACAAGATAACATGTTTCCAAGGGAGTTGGAAAGGTTTTGTTGATTGGTTGTATGGTGCAAGAGCACCTTGTTCTCAAAATGCCTTCAAAAGGACAAATTACAAAATTTCAATTTTCAATTGTAAAACCTTGTGAAAAATTCATGTAATGGTCAATTCCTATGAATTTGAGTCATTTAGAGGTTTCTAGGAGGTCAAAAATATGGAAAAAGAAAAATTTGTAAAAAATTGCTAAAAGTTAATAATGTAAAAAGATGCAAAAAAGCAAAAATTAGAAGATGAAGTGTCTTTGAGGGAAAAATGAAGAGATAGGTCAGTAGAAGAAGTTGTAAAGTCAATTATGGATTGGGAAACATCTATAAAAATCTTGTATTGGGCAAGAAAAGGAAGAACTTTGTATTCTTGCATCAAATTTTGACAATAAAGTTCCCTGTTTCCAATTTTTTGTGTTTTATTCTCTTTACCATTCTTGTACGGATTGTGCAGTAGTTCTTAGGTTGTGAAATTGTTTAGATTCTATAAAGTAATGTGTGAGCTTGTAGTATAAGTTGATTTTGTGAGGCTTTATTTGAGTTAGGATTTTGATTTATTCCATTTTATTAAAACTAATTTGACAACCCAATCAAGGGTTTTGAGGGTCTTGTGAGCATAGAATTCACCATCCCACCAATGAAGGTTTAGAAGATTGGTGGGATGGATAGTTTAGAGTTTTTAGTATGTTGTAAGTGTTTTGTGTGTGTGTGTAGGAACAAGGAAGAGAAGAAAATGAAGTTATGTTGTTGTTCTAACAGAAAAATAGTGATTTCCTTATAAAAATGAATGGTTCCAAGGTGCTAAATGATGTAAAGGTATGCATGAAGGATGAAAGGTGGATCTTATAGTTTGTGTAGGTATAATCCAAAGTGTTGGAAGCATCTCGAAGTTTCTTTGTGGTTTGGAGGGTATATTTTTATAAAACCCCTATTTTGCTTGATCAAGTTTGAATAGAATGAGGGAAAATAAGTATTTTAGTGCCCAAGGGTTGATTATTCTTTAGTTTTGAGACCTATTGAAAGAATATTTGAAGCTATTTATTTATTTGGTGATGATTTTAGACTACTTCATTTGTAATTTAGGCCTAATTTGGGGTCTTTCCCAATGTACAGTCAATAAATCTGGTAAATTCCTTTAAACAATCTAATATAAGCTTTTGACATGTTAGAGGGAATCAAAATGGGTTTCAAATTATGTCTTGGATCTGAGGAGATTTCATATGGGATGTTTGGTATACCCATTTTTGTTATGTGCCAATGCTACTAGGGTTTTGGACTAAGTTTGCCAAAAAATGGAATTATGAGAAAACAAAAATAAAAATGCTTGGATTTGTGATGTAACTGCTTAACCAATGATGTTAAAAGTGTACCCATGGTTTGGGAGAGGTCTGGATTCAAAATTTGTTGATCTGATGTGTTTGAGCCACATGAACCTTATGTGAATAAAATATGTTTTGATTGCAAGTTAATAATAAGTTTTATGGACCAGTGGTTGTGAATGTGTATTTGGTTTATGACAATCAAAAACATGATAAATACAGTGTCTTGAAGGTTTGTTGTGAGCTTTGAAACAAGTTTGGCAGATTGGTTGTCTTTATTTCCTTATTGAAGCAAGTGGAAACTTGGTGAATGGTAAATGGATTGGTTGATTTAGTGTTTCTAATAGTGATTTTGTTTTGGTTCATTCATTTGCTATTAGTTTAGTTGTATTTGAATATGATAAAGGTGTGGTATTCTATTTTGGTGAAAACTAGGATTGTTAGCCTTGTGAATGGCCAGGGAAATTGAGGATTCTGTTGAGTTGATAAGTGAAATTGGTGAAATGAATAGGGAATTTTGGGAAATTGTTCAATTTTATCTTCTTAGTTGAGTTTGGGTCTTGAGTACCGCTGATGAATTGTTGTTGTTGATAGATGCTCTTGCATCAAAGTGGTAGAGGAAGTTCTTGCAATCTTGTGATTTAAAGAGCATGAAGAATAATGATGATGTAAGTGGAATGGTGTCGAGCAAGAAGATATCCTCAGGAGAAAAAATTAATAATTATCTCCTTCCTAAGATGGTTAAGGATCACATGGATTTAATCAAGTTGAAGAAGGGTGTCAAATCCAAGTGTGTTGAAGTGCCCTATGTCAATTCCACCCACAATTGTGAAGATTTTCCTTGTATGAACAATAAAGAGTCATTAATTATTTGTAAAAATAATAATGATCTCTTAGCCCTGGGAAACATTTTATCGGCTATCTCTAAGAGAAAGTTCTTGAAATTTACTTCCTTAAGTGTTTATTTCCAAATTGGTTGCAATAGTGTCTTTTGAAAGTTTGGTAGGAAGCCAAAGTGGAGTGAGGTTATGAAGAAAATATATGCAAAATCTAAAACTTTTGTAGAGCACAAAGATGGGTGGGCCACAGCAGTGCACAGAACCTCTAAATTGCCAGGCACTTAAACAAAATGCAAACCTATGGAGAATTTTTGACAAAGCTAGTATGGTCCCCTTTTTTGAGGCCATGAAGGGATACAATGAAAGCTGTACTACAAAAGGGGAATGTGGCAATTGGAGTGATTAAATTTGAGGTGACAGTGTAGTTTATTGTGAAGTCCTCTGGTTTGCAAAACCAAGGAATCAAGGTGGCAAAAAAAAGAGTGGTGCCAACTACCAGTATTTTGTTGACAAGTTTCTTCATGAAGGCGAGAATCTAACTAGAATTCAAAATAGTTTTGTATGGCTCGAGCTCCCGACTCCTTATGCCCTGGTGAGTATGTTTGTGATGTGGTATTTCACACTTGAAGGAAGACATATGATAGTGCACACGTACCATTTTCCATTGTTGAATCATATTAGGCAAAATGAGAGAATTAATTTCTTTGGTTTTAGTTGTGCAAACATAAGAAGACATAAAGGATAGTTACTTCAAGCTATTTCAAAGGATAGTGATTACATCAAGCATTGCACATATTTAAAACTCAAAGCATTACTTCACATTGCATAACTAGTGTAACTAGATGTTTATAGATGAAAAAATTTCAATTACAATATAATATTTTTGAAAGTCAACCTATGTGCAACTCTTATGCAATTACTTCACATTGCATAACTAATAACTAGGAGCAACTACCAATTGCATTTTCTTTTCATTGCATTCCATGAGACCACATTGGTTTGAGGCATTTCCTTGAGGCATTTTTTCAAATCCTCTATATAAGTTTACATGAATTCATCTATTATTTCATGTTTTTCAATCTTTATCTTCAAAGTCCTAAAAATTAAACTTTTATATAAAACTTCCATCTAATTCAATGTTGAATTCTATGTATAACAATGAAGATTAATAAAATCATCAAATGAATGGTCTATATTGTCAAAACAAAACAAAAATACTCAATACAAACATCTAGCTAAAATGAAAGAGTGAATTCCACTAGCCATGATGGAAATGGACTATTATAAGCAATGCAAATGGAATTCATAAGCAAGTTTGTGTTAAGTTGATATCCTCTATATAAGTTTACATGAATTCATCTAAATTATGTCATGTTTTCCATTTTTTTCTTCAAATTTCTAAAAATTAAACTTTTTTTGCAACTTCCATCTAATTCAATGTTGAATTGTATGTAAAACTATTATGATTAATAAAATCATGAAAGGAATGGTTTATATTGTCAAAACTATACAAAAAAACTAAATATAAACATTTCAATTGTACTAAAATGAATATATTACCTGAGATGATGAAAAATGATGTAGAAAATTCAAATTTTCTTCTTTTACATTGTCTTTCATGCATATTGGTGCTAAAAAGGTGATGGATCAAAAAAATTTGGTACAAAAACAAGTCATTACATAAAAAGGAATTTTTGAGTTGGATACAGTGTAGAATCAGACAAATGCAGAGAATTGTGGGCTTGAATCATGGGGTCAACTCCTTTTTTTACCATTTTTGGAAAAAGGAACATTTGGCACTCACAAAATTTGGTGAGCACCAAATGTGATGCAAAATGTGTTGCTCAACCTAAATCCCTGAATCCTCAAACATTAACCCTAATTTGTCAACCCTATACATTAAACCCTAAACCCTAAACCCTGAACTCTCTACCCCACACATTAAACCATCAACCCTAATCCCTTAACACTATCCCTTAAACCCTATAGCTCAAAACCTAAAACCCTTGACCCTAATCCGTCAAACCTATACCTTAAACCCTAAACCCTCTACCCTCTACCCTCTACCTTACATATTAAACCCTCAACCCTAATCCCTCAACACTATCCCTTGAACCCTAAACCCTAAACCTAAAACCCTTGGGCCTAATCTATCAACACTATACCTTAAACCATAAATCCTCTACCCTCTACCCTCTACCCTACACATTAAACCCTCAACCCTAATCACTCAACACTATCTCTTAAACCTTAATCTGTCAACCCTCAAACCTTAAACCATAATAGCTCAATCCTCAACCCTTAAATCATAATACCTCAACCCTCAACCCTCTACCCTCTACACTATACATTAAACCCTCAACCATAAAGACCTGAGAGAGATGAGAGGCAGAGAGAAAGATAATGAAAGGAAGTTGTGTGAGAAGAAACAACTTCCTACACTAATCTAATCAGGAGAGAGTTACAAAAATTTCTTTTTAACACCTTTAACTGTTGCAACTAGAGAAATCACATATAGAATAATGGAAATATAGCATCAAGTACACAAATGCAATAACAATAGATATACCATGGGGAAAACCCTTTCATGTAAAATACCCCACCCTCCAAAAGCACAATACTTCTGTATTATATCAAAATAGTGATTACAATGTTTCTCCAAGTACAAAGCTTCTACACAAGTGCTTCAACATGAACACCTGTTCTGGAGGGGTATTGGAAGTACTTCATTACCTACAAAAAAACTATGCAGTCTACAACTCAAGGCACTCAATAAATAGAGTGATACATGCTTCATGAAGCATCTAGAAGGTGAGGGTCATCCAAATTCAAAAGGCAAAATATTCAATGCCTTAGACATGCATTTGGACACATGTACAACATTCCCTTACACCCCATATACTTGCCATACATGCATATAGTATTCTTCCAAGCTTGGATGCCTAGAATATGCTAAAAATAGGCTATGACAGATGCCTTACACATCTTACAACTATCATAGCTGACAACACTTACAGTTGCAAGAGAATATGTCATAACTACCTAAAAATAGCTGATTCTCTTACACTTTGTCATAACCCAAATTGGGCACCAACTTTCACCCATGCATTCAAATATTCCTTATGACGTGTAATAGAATATGTAATATGTCATAGATTCCAAAGTGCGATGCCTATGTCCACTTGGGATGATGATGTGTCATCCAATCACCTCCAACATGGATGCCACCCAGTTGGTGGGTCCCAATTGATGACATGACACCATAGGAAATTAAATAATATAAATAAATACATTAAGTTACAATAATTAAATCAATGTGAGGACTCTAAGGTTGAGACACCTTAATCCCAACATTCTCCCACTTGTCGAAGGCCTGCCAAGAGTCATACAAAATCATCTGCTCAAGGCCCCAAAGCACATGGAATTGGGACACCATCTGAACTTCTCTGTGCCTACTGGTTTTGTTAGAGCATCTGCAACATTCACCAAAGTGTCAACCTTCTCTAGGTTCACCTTTCCATCTTCTACCATATCATGAAAAAAATTATACTGTACATCAATTTGCTTTGTTCTAGCATGGAAAGTAGGATTCTTTGCTAGAAAAATTGCACTTTGACTATCACAACAAATAGTAATATGTCCTACATCTAAACCAATATAAGAAGACAATATTTTAATCCAAATAGCTTACTTGCACGCATGAGTGGCTACCATATACTCCGCCTCTGTCATGGACAAAGCGACCACAACTCACTTCTTACTCATCCAACTGATAACACCATCAAACATCATAAAAAAATAACCATTGGTGGATCTTTTGCTGTCAATGTCACCTGCCCAATTCAAATCCACATATCCTAGAATGCTCATGGAATGTTGAGTTCTAGTAGGATAACCTTGAAAACACAAGGAATAATCATAAGTGCCCTATAAATATCTGAACACCCTCTTAACAGCATCTTAATGCACCCGTCCATGATTAGCCATAAAATGAATAAGGACTCCCACTACTTGGGTAATGTATGGTTTGGTACAAACCATCACATGCATCAAAATTACAACTACACTTGCATATGGTACTCTAGTATTTCCTCCATCTCAGTAGGAGATTTTTGACAATCATTCATAGAAAGCTTTGTCCCTTGCATCACAAGAAAAACTAATTGTATACAATATACCATGTTGAATCTCTCCAAAATAGAGTTCACATACTTGCTCTGGCTTAACCAAATCTTTCTATTAGTTCTATCTCTCATGATTTCCATTCCCAGAATGTACCTAGTTGCACCTAGGTCTTTCATCTCAAACTGTGCTAACAATTGAAACTTCAAATCTGAAATCATACCTTTACCATTCCCACTAAACAACATATCATCTATGTATAGGAAAATAATGAGAATGCAACCATTATAAATTTTAAAGTATACACAATGGTTAGATTTAGATCTTTGAAATCCCAATGATAATAGATAAGTATCAAACTTTTGATACCACATTCTAGGAGACTGTTTCAAACCATAAAGAGACTTCTTCAATTTGCAAGCCAAATTTTCTTTACCTTTTTCAATGAAATGATCTAGCTATGAAATTCATATCTCTTCCTCCAAATCACTATGAATTAATGTTGTCTTCACATCCATTTGTTCCACTTCTAAGTCATATGTTGCTACAAGTGATAGTAAAATCTAGATAGATGTCAGCTTCGCTATAGGAGATAATATCTCCCCATAATCAATTCCCTCCACCTATGAATATCCCTTAACAACCAACTATGCCTTATACTTCTCAATATTGCCATCAGGACCACACTTTTTCTTGAAAAACCATTTACAACCAATGGGTTTATGTCCAACAGGAAAAGGTACCAAATCCCAAGTCTTGTTTTTCTTTAATAAAGCCATCTCTTCATCCATGGATTGCATCCAAGAATCTGAATCATTCATATCCAATTCCTCTCTAACCATCCTAGGCTCATCAGTATTAGTAATCAAAGAAAATATGCAATTGGAATCCAATAATGAATATCCAAACCTTTTTGGTTGTCACTTAACTCATGTGGACCTCCTCAAAGGCTAAGGTTGAGGTTCTCCTTCTACTTCAAAACTTTTAGAGCTACTTGATCTCTCCTCATCATCAGGTCCAACAAGAGTACTTGGTTCTTCTTTCTTTGGAGTAGGTGGAATCTGAGCCACCTCCTTCTTTTGTTTCTCCTCTTTCTCTAGTTGTAGCTCAACAAAGGAAGGTTTCATCTCTCTAAAGATCACACTTCTATTGTAGATAACCTTCTATGTTTTTGGATCCCAAAGCTTGTATCCTTTCACACCGACACCATAGCCAATAAAGATACACTTAACAACCTTGTTCTCCAACTTAGACCTCTTCTCAATCATAACATGAGCATAAGCTTCACAACCAAATAATCTAAGATTTCTCATTGAAGGATTTTTACTAGACCACGCCTCCACGGGTGTCTTTCCAACAAGAAATGATGTAGGAGATCCATTGATCAAATAGCATGCAGTGGCCACCACTTCAGCCCAAAATTTATGTTGAAGGCTAGCACCACTCAACATACTCCTAGCCCTCTCCATCAACGTTTTGTTCATCCTCTCTACAACTCCATTTTGTTGTGAAGTGTAAGTATTTGTCTTATGTCTCTCAATCCCATGCTATTTAAAGAACTTATCAAACTCTATGGAGCAAAACTCACCACCATTATCAGTTCTCAAACACTTAATTTTTTTTGCTAGTCTGATTTTCTACCAAGGCCTTAAACTCCTTAAATCGACTAAAGACTTCAACTTTACTTATGAGGAAATAAAAAAGTTTCCTTCTAGTGTAATCATCTATGAAAGAAACAAAATATACAAATTTTGATAATGAAGGAACATTTACAGGACCAAAAACATCTGATGTACATAATCCAAGACCCTAAAAGACTTATGAGAACTAGAGTAGAAAGAAACATGGTGTTATTTTTCATATAAAAATGTTCCCAAAATTTGAACTCAAGATTACAATCATCAAGGCCTTCAACATGGATCTTATTTTTCAAGGTTCTAAGACCCTTCTCACCAATGTGACAAAGTCTTTGGTGCCATAACATTGTCTTCTTTGCAAGAAGCTTCATTTCCATGGAATGAGCACCCTTAGGTACCCAAAATGCATGACCATCGGATGTAGTTGCAACATGCTTCTTTTCTGCACAATCAGATGGTGAGGATGAAGAATCCAAAGGTCTCTTCTTTGGTACATTAGAAGAACTATTGCACTATACAATGCATGCATCAAGCTGAAACAAAGTGCCAATATGAACTCTCTTGGCTAACACCATAGCTCCTCTAGTCATCTTGCATACTCCACTAGAGAAAAAAACTTGCACTCCTGAATCATTCAGTTTACTTACAAAAAGAAGGTTTCTTGCCAAACCTAGGATATGCAAGAAAACATTAATCCCTTTCACTCTTCCATTTGGAAATATGATTTTGACTCTTCCATGACCAACAATCTTTAGGTGAGAGTCATCACCTAGATACACTTCTCCACCATCAAACTCCTCATACTTCGAGAACCAATCTCATTGAGAAGTCATGTGAAAAGATGTCCCTAAATCTATCAACCACACATCCTCTAATGCATGGACTACCAAGGCTACAATAAAAGCTTCTCCATCATCTTGAGATGATTTCTCAAAATCAGAATTGAAGAAATACTTGTTTTTCTTCTTCTTCTCCTTCTTGCAATCTTTCCAAATGTGACCAACTTCACCACAATTCCAACATTTTCCCTTGGAATTCTTACCAAGAGACTTTGACTTAGATTGCTTATCTTTCTTTTTGATTCTCTCTTTTGGTTTTCTGTAGACTATAAGGGCCTCCTTGGTCATCTCAGAAGACTTCCTTCACATCTCTTCAAATAATAATGAGGCAACAACCTCATCCATCTTAAAGGTGGAAGTAGTGCTTCCAATAGCCATTACTAGGTGATCCCAAGAGTCTGACAATGAACACAAAAGGAGCATGCAAGGATCTTGTTCATCTATTTTTTCTCCAATAGAACCCAGTTGCACAAAAAGCATGTTAAAATATTGTAGGTGATCTGCAATAGATCCTCCATCTTCCATTTTTAGAGAGTACATCTTCTTTCTTAGGAAAAGCTTGTTTACCAGGTGTTAATTTTCACCCCTCATGTCATTTTGTGCTTTTCCTAACATACCAATGAGGTATTAGGGAGATTACATCGTAAACCCCGATTTGGTTCAAATGCAAACAAAGTGTTGATCCCTCTGATACACCTGATCCGATGACATTGAGACAAGGCCGTGGGTAGCACATGCCACAAGTTCTTTGTAGTCTCTTGTTTGGGCGACACCATGGTGCCATGTTTGAAGTCAAAAGTACAATGAAATATCTCTCATCTGATATGAGTCCTAAATCACCATCAGGCTCATCATGATAAAGAAGCAACTTAAAATCATCATTTAAAAAAAGGTTTTTCCCCGTTCATCTTACAAATCAATTGGGAATTCTTTTCCTGGGTTGGAGCATTAGCAGTGTCGGGCCAATGCCAATCCAAAAGTCTCTCCAAATTCTCTGACCTCCTGATTTAACATCCTCGACCTGATATTCAATAGGGAGAACAAATCATTGGTATAGGTGTGATATGAATACTTTGCTGATAATATACAATGGCACTTGATCTACTAAGTGCGGTTAGCATGTTAGCAATACCTCAAGTGATTGATGTAGCTCAGATATGGTGAAGGATGGTAGAAGCACGAGTTAGGTAAAGAAGATTGTGCAAACCAATAGAAGAAGCCAATCTCATCAAATATGATGATTACACCTTTCAATGAGTATATTGTTTGTAGATGGTTATATTTATGAGGAGAAAAGGCTTATTTTTATTTTCAAGAATCAGTTTCTATAACTGAAAGCTCTAAAAGAGAGGATGAATTCTTTAAATAGGAGTTAGAAGTCATTGGGGCCAAATTTTATTACTCTCCGGGAGTACTTTGTAACTCAGGAGGGGAATTTCTTTATTGTTTTATGTTGTAAAAGGGAAACAAGGGAAATGTGGGCAATTTTGTTTTCTTTTCAATTTAGTCTTGTTGTATAGGGATGTAGAGTCTTTGAGCTCACATTTTTGATATTGGAGAAATAAGGAAGATGTTTTAGATCCAAATTTTTTTTAATGTTTTCTTTTGATTTCCAATGAGCTTTGAGTCCTTGCAATTACTCTCCAATGTTTATTTTATTATATTAGGTTGTATATGTGGTTAATCTTGAAGCTTTGAATCATATCGGCTCATCTATTGAGGGGAAATTTGCTGCTTGTTCTTTTCTGATTCTCGCTTGTGGGTGTGAGATAAATGAACTTTATGTCATTTTTTTGCATCCACTTCATTTTAAATCAATCTTTCTTATCTGTAGATGTTATATTTTCCTTTTTTTCTTTTTAGTCAAAAGCATACCCTGTTTTAATTCATTGAACATCATAAAAAGGGAGTTGTACCTTTTCAAAATTCAGAGGAAGATCATCAATCTAATGTTGATCTCTCCAACTGTTAGTGCTATTTGTTCTTCTTTTTGGGAATTTTGAGTCATTTTTCATATTTATCTTTGAAGGAAAAATCTGTACACTAACAAATTTTTGGCGACTCTGCTGGGATATTGAATTGAAGTGTTGGTGCTATATTTCCTCAAAAATTGAAAGGTGCCTCCCCTAGAACGAAGGTTGGTGACTCTGTTTGTTTCAAATATTGAATCATGGCCTGGATCCAACAAAGACAACTATATGCTACTGCTATCGATGATGAGGATAGTGATGAAGATGGAGAAGACTCCTCTACTATAGCTCAAAAGATTCAGATGGACGATGAACCCAAACAATTGGAGTTTTTAAAGAACTTCTATGGTGGTATGCAATTTCAATCACAAGAGGTACATCCTTCCTTGCTACAAGTTTTGCAAGATATTGAAAAAGAGACCAATGGTGTGAATCTCTTGCTTGCTTAAGATCTAAATGTTCTTGAAAAAGATAATTTTGCATGCATAGATAACTTAATACTGGATACTAGAGAAGCTGAACAATCTTGTGTCAATATAGATAACCAAGTGATAGATCAAGAATATGATGGTGAAGCTATGACTCATATTGAAGTAGATTCTCTTGTTGATGTTAGCATTAAGGAAGCAAATAGTGCAAAATTCCTACAACAATAATTCCTAGAAAATCATGAGAGAAATTGTGGAGATGAGTTGTGCTTTGTAAAGGTAAATGATGATTTAGTTTTGGAGTCTCCTCATGTTGAAGATAAAGATAAGAAAGTTTTGTATTTCTTGCCTAATCATTACTAAGAATTGTTATATGAATAGGAGAATATTGAAATGGTGAATGAAAATATCTTTTTGGTTAATATCCATCAAATTCTATACAAAGGGTGTCCCATCTGAGACTTAACCCATTCTCCTAACAAGCATGTGTAGGATTATGCAAATTATAACTTTCTTCATGCAGATTCTTTTAAGCTTCTGCAGTGTGATAAGGACATTTTTCTACCACCTCCAAAAGTGCATGATGAAAGGTGGATCTTTGGTCATGAATTTCCAGCTAGCAAGAATGCAAGCATTGGGGCATTGGATAATGGTAAGATAAATAAATCAAGATATCAGATGGTTGTTCTTGCTGATAATGATAAGGATGCAATTATTGTTGAGCCATGTTTTTCTACCAGTATTGCATACAAAGTCACAGAAGAAATAAATCATGTTCCAGAGGTTTTTGGTGAAGAATGGTTGTTTGGGGATGATTGTGTGCTTATCAAATTCTTGCAATCTATTAGTTGGAGCTCTCATACCACAAAAATTACACAGTGGCAGTTACTCCTAGTCTCATCATATGGCGACAATTTACTTTTCCGTAGTGTGTCTTATTTCTCTCAGCTCATGAATGGTTTTTCATGAGCAATATTGGGATTCTTTGGAGGTAGGGTCTTATGACCATGCACATAGTGGGTGGTTTTTGGTGTGTTTTAGTTTAGCTATTTTCCTGCTTTGGTTCCAATTTTGGCTTGCTTGTTTTTGGTTTGTGCCCAGTTCCCCTCCGCCCTTCTACAAGCAACACCTTATACCTCCTCTTATTGAATTTTTTTCCCAATGTTTATAGCATTGGTCCTTACAAAAGATACTGGAGTTCTCTATTTTTCCCAGGAAAATTAGTCCCCATTCAAAGCAAAATGTTACCTGCAAATCTTCACCTTGCAAATTTTTTAAATTTTCACCCCATGTCATTTTGTGCTTTTCTAACATACCAATGAGGTATCGGGGAAATTACATCTTAAACCCTGATTTGACTCAAATGAAAACAAAGTGCCAATCCATACAATACACTTGATCTAATGACATGGAGACAAGGCCACGGGTAGCACATGCCACAAGTTCTTTGCAGTCTCTTGTTTGGGAAACACCATAGCACCAGGTTTGAGGCCAAAAGTCCAATGAAATATGTCTCACACTCGATATGAGTCCTAAATCACCATCGGGCTCATCATGATAAAGAAGCAGCTTAAAATCATCATTTAAAAAAAGGTTTGTCTCGGTTCATCTTACAAAGCAATTGGGAAGTATTTTCCTATGTCAGAGCATCAATGGTGTTGAGCCCGATGCTGATCTAAAAGTCTCCAAATTCAATGACCTCTCGATTTAACATCCTCAACTTGATATTCAATAGGGAGAACAAAGCATCAATATCAGGTACAATATGAATACTTTGTTGATAATATAAAATGGCACTTGATCTACTAAGCATGACCAACATGTTAGTAGTACCTCAAGTGATTGAAGTAGCTCATATATGGAAAAGGATGGTAGAAGCACGAGCTAGATAAAGAAGATTGCACAAACCAATAGAAGGAGCCAATCTCATCAAATACGATGATTACACCTATCAATGAGTATATTGTTTGTAGATGTTTGTAGATGGTTATATTTACGGGAAGGATAAAAGGTATATTTTTATTTTCAAGAATCAGTTTCTATAACTGAAAGCTCTAAAAGAGAGGATGAATTCTTTAAATAGGAGTTATAAGTCATTGGGGCCAGATTTTATTACTCTTTGAGAGTACTTTGCAACTCAAGGGAGGAATTTTTTTATTGTTGTAGACATGTAAATTATCTTGATTGATATCATGCACTCGATCCTAATTCACTAACACCAATTCTTCCTTAATCAATTCTTTACTAACCAATTAATTGACTAATCTTTATTTAATTAATTCATCAAGATTCCTCTTTTAATTAAATAAATCAACTTTAGTTGATTAAATATAATATTCTTCTTTTAATTAAATAAATCATTTTATTTAATTAAATCCTAATGTTCCTCTTTTGATTAAATAAATCATTTTATTTAATTAAATCATAAAGTCATCTCTTCTAATTAAATAAATCAATTTTATTTAATTTGATCCTGATGTTCTTCATTTAATTGAATAAATCAAATTTATTTAGTTAAATTATTAACCTCCCAACTATCTTCTCATTTGATTTAAATAAATCTAAATATTTAAATCAAATGTCATATCAACTAATCTCATCTAAGTTAATTTAATCCTAATTAACTCCTAACTCTAATCCTCCATTCCTCTAGCTTTTGTAACTTTCACATATAAATCAATTTATTTGTTTTATTAATTCTTCTATTTTCATTCAAATGTGGCATATCCTTGGAATATTCCACCAATTTGAAATCTCCCTCCCAAAGGACTTTTTTCCTCCAACATGGCATTAAAGGCTCTTACATGTCCTCTCCTTGAGCCAACTTGGCATTAACTCCTCTTACAACTCTTCTTACACAAGCCATCTTTTGAATTTCAAATTCCACCTACATGCATTTAACATGCACATTGTTCAAAATATGCTCCACTCTCCTTCATTAGCATGTTGACAAGTGGCGCAATACCATTGGTTCAAATGTTAATCCAACATTCTTCCTATTTCTCATTCCTCCATCCTTCTTTCCTATAAATAGAGGACTTCTCTATTGGTTTAGGATCCACAACTTCATGTAAGGTTACTATCTATAGATTTTAGCAAGTTCATCCACATTTTCATCCAAGTTTTCATAGATTTCATTATTCCTAATTAGGTTATTGACAATGTTCATCAAGGATCAATCAATCATCATCAAGTTTATCAAGGAATTGGGAAAGGGCTTCTTTCCACATCAAAGAAGCACCAATTCCCCCATGGGATGCTGGTTTGAGTATTTAGAATAGAATTTCATTAGCTTTTACTTGTTATTTTGGCTTTGGTTTCAATGTTCTTGTGTTTGAATGAATTTCATTTGGAATATTAGTTTATGAATTGTTTAATGACTAATGTTTGATTGTTTGTTCATGTTTAAGCAGGTCTGGACCAAGCATTCACATTTTGGCACTAGGAGGGAAAATATTTCAAAATTAACATATTTTTTTGGTCAATTCCATTTTTTTTTTCAAATTTTTATGCTTTTAGGAAATGACACTGAGAAGGAAAAATAATGACTCTATTAGTCCAACATCACTATATAGTGATGTTTCCTCTACTCCAAAAAGTGACACTGCAATTATTCTACTGAGGGCCGGATCTGTCAAACTCCAAAGGGTGATGTTGTGCAAATATATCGACGCAATCACAATCTCTGTTTCTCCACAAAGCGATGCTGACTTCACGAGAGTGATATTGCATCTCCAAACGATGCCTTCATGGATTGCAATGCTGGGTTGGGGTAAAAGGTCAACTTTCAAGTTTATTTTAACATGTGCTTTTTGTTTTTGATCACCTTGGAATTTTAACCTATTTTGTGGCTCTATTTTATGTAGGTTGACCAGCTTTTGTAGGTTGAGGTGATCAAGAAGGGAAGGAGGAGACAAGGAGAATGCTTACTATGTCACTATCTCATGATTGTAACAAGTGTTTTTAAACACTTTGGGAGCATTTATAATTCCATCTTTAGGATATTGTTATCTTTAGTTTTAGGACTCAAATACATTTCGTTTGGGTTTTAAAAAGAATAATCAAAGGGTTAAAAAGAACATTAGAAACTCACTATATTTTGTTTTGGGTTTTAAAAACTGAACAAAAAACTCCAAACACTTCATCTTGGTGCTTTAAAAAGAACTCATTATTGCTTTTGAGATCTAAAATGAACATGTGTCTTTCTTGTTTTGTAATATATTTTGCAAACTAATATCATTTAAAGGCGTATGCACTTCTCTCATGCTTCACGACGATCTTGAGAATCAAAAGTATTTTGGAGATATTAGGTTGTCTAAAAGATTGCCTCCACACTTCAATTTGGGCTCTTAAAATTGAACAAATCTTGCTAGTGTGAGATAAGTATATTGCATGTGTTCTCTCTTTGTTCATGCAAACAAAGATTGATCAAACTATGAATGTACTTACTCACTTTTTTTACTTTTAGATGGTCTTCCTTGGTGGGAAAAATTAATCACCCCAAGGAAACAACCCAAGCGGTAATGAGCATAAGCCAGGCTCTTTTGAACTACTATACAAATTTGTGGTTGCAAAGAAATTTTGCAATCAACAAAGTGATGCATGATAGCTCCCCCCAGTATCTTTATGATGCGTAAAGCCCTTGTTCTAAGGGTTGGGAGACCTCTTGAGGGAGCTTATCATTGTGTCCTTTAAACTAGATGCACTTATTATGAACCACTATGTAGTAGCTAAAAATCCCAATATTTGTTGGCATCAGGAGGTCGAACCTTCAGAGCCATCCCACATACTTGTGATTCTTTGTAGAGATGAAAATTTTGTCATGGGAGATTCATGAGAACTGATCTTGGTTGACCCATAGAAGTGAGTGTTGTGGAGGGGAGCCAGTGTGGTCAAGCTTCTAGTCATCTGCTTTGAATAAGCGCAACTGGATTTATCCAAGTGGGAATTTAATAAATATTTTCTTTTCCATCCTAGGATTGTGCAATTTTGAGTCAGTTAAACACATTGTTTGGATCCAAAACCTTGAAAACAAAAATTCAACAAGGACATCAAATTTCAAACCTTTAGAAGAAGCAAATACCTTTGAAAAATACAAGTGCTACTACTTGTCCCTAGGGATTTCATCCCTACAATCTTCTAAGTATTTGGGGTTTATATCTTAAGTTTCTCTCTAAAGTCAACATTAGGGAACTATTGCCTTGATTCTCTTGATTTCCACATAATGGACTTTGTGGGATGAAAATAAATTGAGACATAGACATTTAGTTCAAAAGCTCAGCAAGAAAGTGTTTGTGGTAAAAAGGACTCATTAAGCAAAGATAAAAGACAAGTTGAACCTCACATGTGTTTTCTCAAATGATTTCTCAGAAGATCAAAGTTACAAAACCAAATTCCATCAATCGAAACAAACGTCTTAGTCCAAGAAATCTCAAGAAACATCAGTCTATGCTTTACACAGTTAGAGAAATATTTTTCTATAACTTTTACAAATGTGTATCAAAGGATAACCGAATCTTGTACTTGTTCTATTATTGTCAAAATCCAAGTCTTTTTCAATGTTTTGAGTATCTTACTTATAAGATAGATCTTATAAGTATAGCATGTTCTTCAATACCTAGATCTTGTAAACAAAAGTCTCTCTAGGTTCACCTATGATCAAAATCAACACTTTCATCCATCCCCCAACCCATCTCACAAAAAACTATTAGAAATCTTGAAAAAATCCTTCAT
>VDFB02086081.1:17333641-17383840 GCA_007258455.2 Sequoia sempervirens | reverse complement strand
GATTTTTCGGTTCTAGCGGATTTTCCCGAACTGTGCTAAAATCTTGAACTTCGTTATATTCCCAGTTTCCACATTTATGCGAAATCTGTATCGATTCGGATTTCCGCGTATCTTAGGATTTTCTGAAATTTTGTTTTGGGCTCAGGTTTCTGAATTTTTTAGACGTGTCGTGTCACTCATTAATGACCGAGGTACCTTTGCTCAGACACATAAATGAATGGATTCAAGACCCTTTTGGCATCATTTTAACTTCATCATTCATTTTCTTGTTGCTCTAGCGATTGAGAGTTTTCATTCAAGCTTTGAGGATTAATTCTGAGTTACTTGCACGTGGATTGATTGGAGCGCTGGTTAAGGTTTTCATTGCTAAGACGTGTTTGCTTTGTGGTCGCCTCTTCGAGCTCGAGTTTCATCTGGATTGATCCATGGTAGGTTATCAATGGCCCCTCTTATTTGTTTGCATCATGGTTGAGTTTTTCTGTGTTAAATGATAATCATTTTGGGTCGGCCTTGGCTTGATTATGATTCTGTATTTATAGAGTTAGGGTTTGAATCATTTCTTTGTGAAACCTCATCACTCGCGCCTTGTGAGCTTATATTTATCCATTTAATGATGGGTGCACACGTTTGGAAGGGGTTCTAGGTCGGATTGTTTTCCCTCTTAGTGTGTAATTTTCCATACGTGAAGTTAGGATTTTCTTGGTGCTCGGCCCAGAATAATGGATTTTTTTATAAAAAGGTATTCTGACCTTATTGTAGAGATGAGAGAAGTTAGATATCAGGCATTAGAAAAGAAATAATAGAATCAAGCTAGAGCATTTTTGTAGACTTTTTGAAGCAAGTATTGTAATCAGAACAGTTGAATTGTTGCAGTCTTTTGATAATCTAATATAATTGAAGACATTGTGGTTTTCCTGGGTGCAACTCTTGTGTTGGCTATCTTGCATGGTTCTTGCTTGTTCTATCTTTCAAATTGCTTGAAGATTTAGGGTTTAGAGTTCAGAATTAAGAATTAGTTTTAGTTTGATGAATGGTGTTTATGATTTTATATTTGGAATGTTTGTAGCAATCTCTGGTCTATACTCCCAGTAACTATCTGATTGTAGTAGGCTAGTAGAGTCAACCTGGACCATATATTCATATGTGCTTAAGTTCGATTGTGGATGGATATCTATTATTTGAAAATCTACATACCTTAGAAGATTGCACCGTTCTTGTGATATTGCATTGTGGGTTAAGCAGGAATTGGTTGTTTGAGGTTGGTCCATTCCAGATATCTGTCATTTGCATTGTTTATCTTAGGAATAGTTTAGATTTTATCATATTCTTGCACCCTTATCTTTTACTATTTCTTTATCATCTGGCTAGATTTAGGATTAGAGATCATCATATTGCAGAAATATGATAAATAGAAAGATACAGTTTGCTTGTAGTAAGGTCCCTTTGTGATTACCAGCATTTTCACATATTATTTGAGTTGTTTATGCATTGTCATGACCTAACACCCGAGAGACCTTGGGGTGATTTTCAGTAATTTATTGTTGAAAATAACCTTTCAAGAGAGATAGAATATTGTATTCGTCTGAGTTGTTGTTGTGCAGAAAACACCATCAACAGATTGGCGCTAGAAGGAGGGCCTGAATGAGCACACTGGATTGTTTCTTGAACACCATCTCTCTCGAAAGATATAGGAGAAATACCAGATCTACCACAGGAGAGGAGGACTTACAGGAATTACAGTTCCCCACTAGGTTAAGAAGGACTCGAGAAAGGGGAGAATCATCGTCACCTATCCCTTCACCAACATCATCCACATCTTCACATCTTGAGGTTGAGGCTATACCCATCCCTGAAGTGGTTCCCATTCAATAGCCCCAACCCGTCATTAACCAACCACAACCACCACCCCCACTCTTACCAATGGCTTTTCTTGCTAATAATCCATCACCCTTGTTCTTCCATGCCACAATGCTATGCCCAAAAACCCCGAGCATTTTTGTTCAAAATTTCATGTTAATGACCCAAATAGGATTGCAGAGGAACACATAAGGATTTTCCAAACCTGTCTCAAAGATAGAGTGATTGTTCATGAAGATGTTGCCTGTAGGTTGTTTCCTTATTCACTAGGAGAAGAGGCCTTTTACTAGTACAATCATCTCCCTGCTAGTTCAATTCTCAATTGGAATGATCTTGAAAAGACCTTTTTACAGAAGTTATGAATACCTATTAGTGCCAATGAATTATATTTGCAATTCATTAAAGTTAAGAGAGAGGTTAATGAGCTTCAATAATAGGTTCCACCGTGCATACACCAGACTTCAAGACCCGTATGTCTTAGATGATAATACAGCCCTGGGAGTCTATTATGAAGCCTTGGACAACCTCACAACAACCTTTCTCAAGTGGAGACCCAATCCTCCAGCTACTCTAACTAATGCCTATACAGAGGCTGTTAAGCTCAGTACAGATTTGAGACAACACTTGACTGGACCATTACCTTCTCTAGGACTAGTTGCACATCCCCACCAGGTTCAGGCAGTGAATCATGCGCTTGCTAGTCATACTCCAATCATGAATCCTGTTCCTCAATTACCTTTAGTACCACACCTAGGTCATCCTGTGAACCAGGCGACTCCTATGACAAACTTCCCTCAATAGTAGATTAATCAGCCCATGTATCTGTCACAGGCGAATAGTTTCCCTACTTGCATAATTCTGAGGTGCTGCATCAGTCTATGGGATCTGCTACAATGCCCGCTCCTCCTCTAAGTAATCCAACTCAGCTTCCTTATTAAGATCCAAATAGAGAGAGGATTGATGAAATGGCTGAGCAGATAAAGAAGCTAAATCTCGAGGTGACTTACTTAAGAAATCAAAACAATCAACTACAAGCTGCCCAGAAGAGTATGCAAACCAATCAGAATAGAGAGTTTCCACAAGGGCAAAGTTTTGACCGAGGACAGCGTAATGAAAGAGGATTCCACAATGATAGAGGATATAATTAGGACAGGTGTTACAATAATGAAAGAGGCTACAATAATGATAGGAGATAGAATTTTGATAGAAGCCAAGGTAGTGGATCAGGATTTAATAAGAGGCCGTCACAAGGACAGACTAGAACTTGGAATACAGGACCTAACAATGGAGGAGTCCCTACCCCATTGGATCAGCCAGCTAATCAAGTTGTCAATAAATCTGCAAATCAACCAATCGGTCAAGACAAGCCTCCTAGTGGTGTATATCTGGCTGAAGCAGCCCTATCGGGATGGTGCAGGCTCCATAAGACGAGTCAACATTTAGAATTGGAATGTCCAGAGTTCCAAACTACTGCTTCTATTTTCCAATATGAGGTAGAGAATAATGCTAATGGGCAGGAGATTGTTCCCTCCACACCATATGATTCTCCTGTGTTGGTCCTAAATCATGCTCCTTTCCCAACAAAGTACGAAAAATATGCCAGAAGAAGAACCTGATTCTCAAGAAGAAAGGGCGGACCAAATATGCAATGGAGATGAAGTTACTCGATTATTCAGTGAGGAGGAAATGAATGATAATGGGCCCCTTGATCAGGAGGAAAATTATGTTGAAGAAGTACAAATGTTCTAGAGGCAAGGTTTGAGAGATATGCCTCATAGACACCCACAGACTGGGGGACCTTTTACCACCTTCATTCCTCCTAACAACTTCAGTATCCCTCCAGATCCTAATGCTAGCAATAATCCATCTTATCCATATGTTTCCAAGCAGTATCTCTCAGAGGAGAGACAGGCTCAAACTAACCCACAAAAGGAAAAGGCTGTTCAAGCAAGAAAAGACAAGGTGGAAGAGCCTTCTAAGGACGTCTCCACTGATATGAGCGAGGGGAAAATGGCTTCATATGTTGCTGAGGAGTTCAAAAAATTAAAGGTAAATCTTTTAGCATTTGAGTTATTAAGGTTCCCCGCAATTAGAAAGGCTGTTTTAGGGACCTATGATGCACATTCAATATCTTCGGATAAGCCTTCTGGTGAGAATATCTGTAAGACTTCTAGTTCTCAGCCCGTAAAGACACAAAACCAGGCCCATAGTAGGACTAACTTGCCCCCTGGAGATAAAGGAAAAGAAAAGGACAAGACTCAAGTGGCCCAGGTAGATACTCAGCCTACTTTGTTCCAAGGGAAGGCAGAAACCCCACCATTTTTGATCTCTGTCCGTATATTTGGTAAGAATCTGCATAATTGCTTATTAGATTCTGGTGCTTCCACCAATGTGATGCCATTTGGAGTTTGTAGAGCTCTAGGAATTACACCTGTTGACTCTCAGAAGAAGGTGACTCAGTTGGATAGAACTGAAGTAAGCGTGGTAGGAGAACTAAACATGATTCACATGCAGATAGCTTCAGATCCAAGGATTCAATAGGTCATCAATATTCAGGTAGCTGATATCCCTGATGCATATGGTTTGATTCTAGGAAGAGACTTCACTAGGGATTTGAATGGATATGTGTCCATTGACCACTCACACATGTGGCTTCCTTGGAAGGGAGTGCCAAATCAGATTAGAATTGAAAGGGAACCAAGAATGAAATACATGATAATGGAGTATCAAAATACTTCGACAGAAGTCTTGATATCAGAGATAGGAATGGGAAATTACATGCTATCAATTTAGTATGAGGAATCAGACTCAGAGGAGGTATTGATGTTGCATACAATGCCCATTGATGCGGAGACAGGGTCCAGCCATATTGATGTTTTGATAGAATCAGTTGAGGAAGAGGAAGAACCTGAAGATAATCAGATCAGCCTATTAAGCAATTTTCAGGAATTCATCAAATAGTGTGTTGAAAACCAAACTCACCTGGGAAGGAAAACAAGTTTTAAGGAATTACTTCTACCAAATTGGTGTAGAGTTCATAACGCTCCCCATTCAGAGTTGGAGTGTTGTTTATGTCAGACAGCCGTAGAGCAAGTATAGAAATGCCTAAATCCAACCCAAGCTGTGGAGACAAAGATGCATAACCCTCAAAGAAAATATCAAGAGGATAAACCACCTATAGTGGCTGAAGAGTCTTCTAATATTGACAAGCCGAAGGATATGATAAAGAAAACCACCACTGCTGAGTGCTGGACTCTCAAATTCGATGGATCCAAATCCAAGCACGGAGCTTGAGCAGGGTTTGAACTGATCAGTCCGAAAGGTAAGAATTTCTTTGCAGCCCATAGGCTTCAATTCCACTGTACCAATAATGTAGCAGAGTATGAAGCATTGATACATGGACTTCTTATGGCACTCAATAAAAAGGTCAAAATTCTACAAGTCTTTGGTGATTCAGAATTAGTAGTTAAGCAAGTACGAAAACAATATTCATGCCATGATAGGAGAATGACCAATTATAGGCATAGAGTGTGGGACCTCATTGAGGGGTTTGACACTTTCAATATACAACTGATACCATGACAGAAGAATCAAACTGCTAATGCTCTTGCTCAAGCAAGGAGTACTCTGCAGCCTTTATCTTTGTCAGGGTTGAAGAAGTTTACCATTGAACTGACTCCTGTGCCATCGGTCCCAGAAAATGTTACTAATTTCCAGGTATTCGAAGATGACAAACATATTATAGATTTTATCACAAATACAGATGTCTTTGCTTCTCAAATCATCGATGAAACAGAACCTCAGGAAGCAGAACTGGACCTAAAAGGTGTGATGAATCTAAAGTCTAATACTATTCCCAGGGGAATGGTACAGTTGGAGCAAATTTTTGATATGGATAAGATCAGAGATCAGGAACAAAAGTCAAAGAAAATATTAATCAGTGGACAGTGTGACACTCACAATTTAGGAACTGAGGAAAATGTTAAGAACATTTTCATTGGAAAGGTGTGCACTCCAGAAGAAAGACAAGGGATAATTGAAGCTTTACACAACTTTCCAGATATAGTAGCCTGGGGTTATGAAGATTTGAAGACTTATGATACATCAATCATAACTCATACTATTCCTCTAAAGCTAGGTGCTAAGCTCTTTAGACAGAGACAGAGACCTATTAACGCATTGTTGGAACCACTCATATAGAAAGAAGTTCAGAAATTACTATCCAACAGAATCATATTTCCTGTCAGGCATTCAACATGGGTGGCAAACTTGGTTCCAGTAAGGAAAAAGAATGGAGAAATTAGGCTCTGTGTCGATTTCAGGAATCTAAACAGATCATCAGGAAAAGATAACTATCTGGTTCCTTCATTAGATGAAGTGCTCCAAGTGGTCAATAGATCTCAGATGATGTCCTTTTTGGATGGTTATTCAAGGTACAATCAAGTGATGGTCCAGTATGAGGACAGACACAAGACGACCTTCACAACTAAGTGGGGTACCTTTGCCTATAGGAGGATGCCATTTGGACTCATTAATATAGGGGCCACATTTCAAAGAGCTATGGACATTTCCTTCAAGGATATCATAGGCAAATGCATCATCATTTATATGGATGACCTGACTATTTTTTTGAAAAATAGAGGGGATCACATCTCAGATTTGCGCAAAGTGTTTCAGAGGTGCAGATAATTCAGGATATCCTTGAATCCCAAAAAGTGTATTTTTGGAGTAACAGAAGGAAAGTTACTAGGACATGTCATATCAGAAAAGGGAATTGCTATTGATCTAGAGAGAGTGGAGGCCATACTGAAGATTCAGCTGCCTACTAGCAAAAAGGAGATGAAGTCTTTCTTTGAAGTGAATGAGGCTTTTGCAGAGATCAAAAGAGCCATTGCTGATGCTCCAGTATTGGTGAGTCCTGACTACAACAAACCCTTCCACATCTATTCATTTGCTTCAGATCATTCGTGTGCTGGGATGTTAACTCAAAAATATGATGAAGGAAATGAGCATCCTATTGCATTTATGAGCGTACCATTAAAAGATGCTGAGTTGAAATATCCAAGTGTGGAAAAGCAGGCGTATGTCCTGGTTAGAGCAGTAAAGAAATTTAGACATTACATCCTCAGAAATAAGGTGTATGCAATTGTCCCTGATTCTACAGTTAAGTTACTTCTAATGTAAAATGAATTGGGTGAGCGCAGAGCTAAATGGGTGACCATGCTACAAGAGTATGACATTGAGATCCAACCCATGAAGCTAGTAAGAGGGCAAGGACTCACTCAGACTATGGCTAAGATAGGTCCTGAATTTTTTGTTCAGAACTATCATATTGAGGAGGTTTCTCTAGATGGTTGGTATGATGACCTAGTGTATTATCTGCTGAATCAACGACCTCTAGGTCATCTTAATGCAGTCCAAAGATGAGCTCTACGGTTAAAGAGTGATGGTTTCATTTTGAAAGGAGCTGTTCTATATAAGAAAATCATGAAGGCATTTATTTGAGGTGTCTTGGGAAATAGGAAGATGAGAGAGTGTTGAACGAATTTCACGAGAAATATGGTACTGGTCATGGCTCTGCAATTGCTATAGCAAACCAGATCTTGAGGGTAGGGTATTACTGGCTTGCACTATTCAAAGATGTTCACCATCATGTACGAACCTGTCACACTTGCCAGACTATAGCAACAAAAGAAAGGTGTGCAACACTTCTGCTCCAACCGGTCATTGAGGTAAGACCTTTTGCCCAGTGGGGTATGGATTTCATAGGCCCCATCAACCCACCATCTTCTTCAGGACACAGGTACATTCTCACTATTACTGATTACTTTACAAGGTGGACTGAGACTTTTTCTTGTAGGAAATGTACATCGGATGTGGTGATTGATTTTTTAGAGTGTGCTATTCTTAATCGATTTGGATGCCCTATTGCCGTTTTTTGTGATAATGGTCCTGCCTTTGCATCTTTGAAATTCTCAAATTGGGCTTTTGATCATGGCATCATTGTGAAGTTTGCGTCTAATTATTATCTCCAGGGAAATGGCCTAGCAGAGTCCTCTAATAAGAACCTGTTGACTGTCATCCGTAAGCTGTTAGAGAGGAACCCAAAGGACTGGCACACCCAGCTTCGATTTTCCCTTTGGGCAGATCGCACCAGACTTAAGTCATCCATTGGAACATCTCCTTATCACTTAGTGTATGGTCTGGAGCCAGTATTCCCTATCCAACTCAAGATCCCAACTTTACAATTTATAAATGAGTTTTATGATGAAGGGGACAGAAGGGAGGATAGGTTAATAGAACTACTGCACCTTGAGGAGAAACGAGACAATGCCCTTGAAATTTTTTCCAAGCATCAGGGGGTAGTTAAGAGATGGTTTGACAGGAGGGAAAAAGTTAAAGCCTTCAGGATTTCTGACCTTGTCCTCTACTGCGATAAGCCTCATGATCAGAAAGGGAGCCATGGGAAGTTTGATAAACTCTAGCTTGGCCCATATCAGATTGTGGAAATACTTGGAAATAATGCCTTCTGTCTGAAGACTCTCACGGGAGAAGATATCCCACTACCTGTCAATGGGCAGTATTTGAAACATTATTTCCAGTCCTGAGCTGTGTTCAGCTCCTTGCTTTGTAAATAGTTAGTTTAGGTTGCTTTGTTGTTTCGTTTGGTTAGAGTAGGTTTGCTTTGGTTTGTTTGTTTTGGTTTGCGGTGCTCTTGTTCTTGATTTTTTCTCCTTTTGGGATCTTTGGGTGCATATGTATGGAAATGGTGAAAAAATGGGTCTGATGTTCTTGGTATTTCCCTTACAAACTCTAATCACCCTTCTGGGATACCATGGTGCGAACCCTCTATCCATTGTCACTTATCCTTATATTGAGGCAAAGGTTTTTCTAGTCAGTTTGAATGGAATATATTAGGGTCTTATACTTTTCATTATTAAACATACCTGAAGTTGCAGAAGGTCCTTATAAGGTCTAAATAGGTGAAAAATCCTTTTCTGCTCTAGTGCCACTGTGGTTCTCAACCCTGAGTGTGGACTTCACTGTTCACAGGTTGAATGAAATGAGTGAAAAGGAAAAGAAATATCAAAAGAAAAGAAACATAAAAAAATGAAAAAAGAGAGAAAATATTGAAAGTTAAAAGGTTTGAATTCAACTTATCAGGGATATCTAAATATCTCTACCGGGGCTATGGACGCCTGGCTGGTAGTAGAGCTATGATCAGGAGAATCACAATGATAACCTTGTCGGGGCTATGGACGCCTGACTGGCAGCAAGGCTCTATCCAGGTTACTTTTAGAGTATGAATCTTTATGTAGCTTTTTCATACCAAATTTGGTCCTTGTTGTAATTAAGGGAGGGTAATAAATGCATGTGCACACACTTTGACCCTGGTATAGGAAAGTTTGAATGACTAGGGGTTTCTTTGTTGAACGTGGGGTATTGGTTGGATATCTGAGTTGAAACCATGAGTTCTGGGTTCTTGATTCTAGTTTGTCATCGAAATGCTCAGGAGCATTTCCCCAGCAGAGTCACCATTTGTTATGCAGTTTTGCACACACGCCCCACTTGGAGTAGGGACCCTATTTTTGGATGTCTTTTGGCCTTTGGTTTTATTGGACTCATCTTTTGAGGTCTTGATATGTTGGTCTTACTAGTTTTGACCTTGCCTTGAGGCTTGAATTGGCTCAAATTGAGTTTTAAGAAAAATCTGGGTTTTTGCTTAACTCCGAGATTTTTCGGTTCTAGCGGATTTTCCCAAACTGTGCTAAAATCCCAAACTTCGTTGTATTCCCGGTTTTCGCATTTCCACAAAATCTGTATCCATCTGGATTTCTACTTATCTTAGGATTTTCTAAAATTCTGTTTTGGGCTCGGGTTTCTGAATTTGTAAGACGCATCATGTCGCTCATTAATGACCGAGGTACCTTTGCTCAGACGCATAAATGAATGGATTCAAGACCCTTTTGGCATCATTTTAACTTCATCATTCATTTGCTTGCTGCTCTAGCAATTGAGAGTTTTCATTCGAGCTTTGAGGATTAATTCTGGGTTACTTGCGCGTGGATTGATTGGAGCGCTGGTTAAGGTTTTCATTGCTAAGATGTGTTTGCTTTGTGGTCACCTCTTCGAGCTTGAGTTTCATCTGGATTGATCCATGGTAGGTTATCAATGGCCCCTCTTATTTGTTTGCATCATGGTTGAGTTTTTCTGTGTTAAATGATAATCATTTCGGGTCGGCCTTGGCTTGATTATGATTCCGTATTTATAGAGTTAAGGTTTGACTCATTTCTTTGTGAAACCTCATTACCTGCACCCTGTGAGCTTGTATTTATCCATTTTATGATGGGTGCACACGTTTGGAAGGGGTTTTGGGTTGGATTGTTTGCCCTCTTAGTGTGTAATTTTCCATACGTGAAGTTAGGATTTTCTTAGTGCTCGGCCCAGAATAATGGATTCATTATGATTTCTTCAATCTTTTCCTTGTATTACATCGATCCCTACCTTGTGAGGACTCTGAGTGCCCTACACAGATCTTTATAGATGATATTTTAAACCTTGAGCTTACCCAGTTTTTAATGGCGGGGGTCTGGTTATCAAAATTAGGGCATCGTTTTCTTGTCATGAGGATTCATCATTTGAGAGCTTTGGGAATTTGAAATCCTTTGCATTTTGAATCCTATTGGTTAGCATTGATTTCGGGACCATTAGGATCCAGGTAGAAAAGATTGCATGAATGTTTGATTGATGGTTCACGTGTCGCCGATCGTTGGGTTCTCGTGGTCTCCGCGGAATTTCTGCGTGCCCGAATTTTCATGGTTTAGGCTAATTCCATGGAATATTGTAATCTCCGAAATACTTCGAACCATCCGCGAAAATCTGCCCCATCTAAATTTTTTCGGTTTTCCTGTCTAACTTTATCCTTTTGATTTTCCAAAGATATGATTGATGGAGTGAAGGCTAAATGCTTATTTCTTGTTGCCAATGAAGGAGTTTTATGATAATCTAATGATCTTTTGGTTGAACTAACGATTTATGTGACTAATGATGCTTTGGTAGCGAGAATCCGTCTGGGTTAGATTTCTCCGAAATTCTGCCCCAACTGGATTTTCCTGGTTTACATGATTTTCCCGGGATTCTTTATTTTTCTAGATCTTCAAAGATTAACAGTTTGTGATGGGTTTTAATTGCTTTATATGATTTTATGTTAACCTTTGGATTGGAATATGTATAATAGTTGAATACTAATGATGTCATTTGTAAATGTAGGCCGAATCAAGCAAGGCTGCAGCTGGAAAGACTAAGGGTGACACGGAGGGGTCATCCATCTCAGAGGCAAAAAGACTAAGATTGGACATCAAGAGCTAGCTGCCAGAAAGCAAGATATCATCCGTGTGGTATGAGGTGTCTGACACCAATGTAGGGGCCTGGAGATACGAGGAGTTCAAGCAGAGGATGGTGCAGAAGGACCTGTCAGTCTTGAGACAGGGAATGATGAAATCCGAATTGGTCCGTGTGGCAGGGTTTCCTCCAGCTATCCAATGTTACGAATTGATACTTGATTGTGCCCAGCAATATGATTTTGATACAAAAAGGGTTGTCAGTACTGAGGGAAGAATCCTGTCCAATTTCAGTCTTGTCTCCATTGCTCAAGCCTTTGACATACCTGATCTGCCTTCAGTATGTGCTCTAAATGTGGACTTGGCTAGGACGTATTATGAGAATGAGCCCATCAAATCTCAATAGATAATTAAATATTGGTTGGAGAAGCCAAAGTCACATCACTCTAAATTTCCCAAGCAGTTGCATAGGATCAAATTCAGATCAGATATCTATGATGCTATAACATTCCTGAGCAGGGTAGCTGGTCTGAAGACTGCTGGTGTGTTTGAGATTTGGATGGTCCATGTGATCACCAAGATTGAACAAGGAACCAACTATCACTGGGCATGGCTTATTAGTTCTGAAATTGACAAACAGTTAAGGAACGTCCTGGAAACCAAGAGGTTCACCATGTCCTCTTATGTCATGTATGTACTAGCTAGATTCTACCCATACAGGGGTTTGAATCCACGAGGGACATTCAGACAGGACATTGTCTATGATGTTTACCCGGAGTTGCATCTAGGACACAAGGACTATCGGAGATCCAATGATGCATTTACAATGCATATCACCAGGATGCTCCAGAATGCCAAGCATATGAGATTGTCAGATGGAGCCAAAGGGCTGATAAAGAATTATGGGGCTTGGTTCATTCAATTTCCCACCTTCACCTACCTTAGAATTGATGGATGCCCGATCGCTCCATATAGGTTACCTCGGTATCCTACTGATCACATTTTTTTTTTGGAGATTGTGAGGCAGATTTGTGAATTTGATTCCATTGTAAAGAGAGAAAAGCATAAGACAGGATTCGGTGGAGATTTCCCTCTTGGAATTGGTGTAGCAGAAGTGTGTCCTTCCATCCAATCGGCACATACTGTAGGAGAAGAATTGGCAGCATATGGTTTCTCCTTCCACTCCAAAAGGATGAACTTCGACATCACAGGGGAGGCACAGAAGAAAGCCACTAGGGAGTACCGACATAAAGATGACCTAGAAGACTATTGGGCTAACATTAAGGATGACCTTGAAGCAAGAAAGAAGAGGTATTCTAGGCTCCCTGTGGAGGCGATTCCGACAATACAATGCCAAGTTGATCCTGGACCAACTAGAGGATGATGGAAACCTGGTGCAGGATCATGCCTATGAAGTTGTGAAGGACAGGTCCATCGGGGAAATCAATTGGAATGAGGATGAGGTTACAGAGTTGGAAGACCTAATGGACCCCATTATGAAATTCACCTCTTCTTGGTTAAAGCATAAAATTTGGGAGTTGGAAAGCGAGAAGGTAACTTGTACCTTCAATTTGATGGGAGACCTCAACTCTATATCAACTTTAGAGGAATCTGGGGATGATGAACCAAAAGGGAAAAATTCAAAGAGCTCTCCTTTCAAGATAAAGATTAGAGGCCCTATGGAAAGTGAGCCTGAACCAAAAAGGAAGCCCAAGGGAAAGAAGAGAAGTCGGGCCTTGAAGATTGGTAGATCCTCTGATGAGGAAGAGTTGGAAAAGGCAGAAGAAGAAAGTGCCCCTCCGCCACCAAAGAAGACCAGAACAACCAGGGTTTCAAAGAAAAAGGTTCAGGATGCACCAAAAGATGAGCCTCCTGTTGTGGATATAGAGAGTTCAGGAGGGGAAAAGACCAAGGTCTATATGAGAAGATCAAGGACTCCATCCCCTAAGGAGCCAATGCAAAAGAAGGATCTTTCTCCAGAGATGACAAATGTAGAGCCATCTAGGGCTGCTTCCCTTCCACCGAGCGTACCTGAGCAGGAAATTCTTGAGGAGCATGAAACCAGTGGAGAGGTGGAGCCATTCAAGGAAGGGAGACTCTTTGGTGAAGCAGCCGAGCTTGAGGCCGAAGAAGTAGAAAAACATCCTTCTCCTCTTGTGATGTATGTAGATTCTCCAGAAATTGGCAGAGGAAGCGGATCGCCTAAACAAGAGGAAGACATTCCTGTTAGAACCCCATCACCGGTGCAAGAGATGGAGCTTGAAGAGGGTGATCAAGGTGAGTAGCTCCCTGAGAAAGAGGAGGACAAAATAACTGAAAAGGAATAAGAGAAAATAACAGAACAACAAGAAGAAACAAGAACAGAGGAAATCCGGGTAGAACCTGTAGCCCCGGATTGGCTTGAAAAGGAGATTGCAAGGAAGAAGCAGGTGGTAGTTGAAGACACTCCCTTGGATTGGGATGAAATGTTGTCTAAAATTGGCAAAGGGAAGAAAAAGAAGGCAGCCAAAGTGGTCTCGAAGGTGGAGAGAGATGAAGCAAACAACAGGGTCATCCACATTGCCACCCCTGCCGCAGACAAAACTAGGGAAGAAGTCACTGGTCAAGATTACAATGTACAAACTATTAACCTTGGACCAACATCCATGGAGCAGGACATAGAGGAATATGAAGGGTCTAGTGCTGTGATTATTGGGAGATTGAGAAAGGAGACCCAAACCAAGCATGAGTTGAAGAAAGAAAATGAAAGACTTAGGAAATGCTTGGAGGAAGTGATGAAACCCCTGCAGTCTCTCCATCCTTCTTCTTTTGCCATTCCTGACTTTCTGCCCAAGGAAACTATCTTTGAAATTGAAAAAATGAAAGATTCAGCTCAAACTGCAGTGGATTGGCTGAAGAATGTGCAAATAAAGGGAGATGATACAATTAAGGAAATCCTATCGGTTGGGAAAGATGCAGTCAGAGCTAAAGAACTGCTAGAATATGTGCTATCCCAAGATAAGGAAGACATTGACCTCTTACTACAGAAATCCAAGATTATCATGAGACATGGTAGGGTTCAACTGGTTGCAGATGGAATTCTTCCTTCTTCTAGGATGGATGAACCCTGGGAATGGTTTGAGGCTCTGCAGATGCGGCAGAAGGCCATGAGGAAGATTCATAAACGGAAGAAGCAAATAGATATTGATCTTACTGCAGTGTATGAGGGATGCATTTCCTTCTTTGAGGTCATGACCAAAAGGAGAAAGATTGCCCCAAAATATCTAAGTTTAGAGCAACTAAGAGAGTGGTGGCATGAAGTTTATGCCCCAGATTCTGAAAGTGTTATAGCCGGTCACCAGTTAGATGATGCGGCCACCTACTTGGCAGTAATGGATAGGTACCAGGCTAACAAGGAGGATTGGGATAAGACTGTTAAACAGTCAAAGGAGGAGATTGGCTCCATTGAGTGTCAGCTTAGGATATTGCCTTTGCCACCTGTCACCGAATTGGATAGAACATTCTTGAAGGTTCAAGGATCATTGGCTCAGAAGGAGGATAAGGGAAGTGGCAGTTAACGCTTATTTTGAGATTTGTGCTTCCCTATTATCATAGGGCATGCATTGGACCAGACTGCATTGGGGATTGTGTCAAGGCCAACCTTGATGATAGATGGCATTTAATGTGTGCCTTATTTTGATTTCCTAGGTTGACCTATTTTGGCGGATGTTCTTATTTTGTAAAATGTTTGGCTGGGCTGACATATCTTGGGATTTGTTATAAAAAGGCATTTCTACCTTATTGTAGAGATGAGAGAAGTTAGATATTAGGCATTAGAAAAGAAATAATAGAATCAAGCTAGAGCATTTTTGTAGACTTCTTGAAGCAAGTATTGTAATCAGAACAGTTGAATTGTTGCAGTCTTTTGATAAGCTAATATAATTGAAGACATTGTGGTTTTCCTGGTGCAATCTCTTGTGTTGGTTGATCTCGCATGGTTCTTGTTGTTCTATCTTTCAAATTGCTTGAAGATTTAGGGTTTAGAGTTTAGAATTAAGAATTAGTTTTAGTTTGATGGATGGTGTTTATGATTTTATATTTGGAATGTTTGTAGCAATCTCTGGTCTATACTCCCAGTAACTATCTGATTGTAGTAGGCTGGTAGAGTCAACCTGGACCATATATTCATATGTGCTTAAGTTCGATTGTGGATAGATATCTATGATTTGAAAAATTATATACCTTAGAAGATTGCACCGTTCTTATGATATTGCATTGTGGGTTAAGCAGGAATTGGTTGTTTGAGGTTGGTCCATTCCAGATATCTATCATTTGCATTATTTATCTTAGGAATAGTTTAAGATTTTATCACATTCTTGCACCCTTATCTTTTGCTATTTCTTTATCATCTGGTTAGATTTAGGATTAGAGATCTTCATATTGCAGAATTCTGATAAATTGAAAGATACAGTTTGCTTGTAGTAAGGTCCCTTTGTGATTACCAGCATTTTCACATATTATCTGAGTTGTTTATGCATTGTCATGACCTGACACCCGAGAGACCTTGGGGTGATTTTCAGTGATTTATCATTGAAAATAACCTTTCAAGAGAGATAGAACATTGTATTCTGCTTGAGTTGTTGTTGTGCAAAAAACACCATCAACAGGTGGTACATCTATCAGCTCAATCTAAACAAGTTTATTCGAAACAAAAATATACGATAAACTGAATACATATTGTCAACTCGAAGGAAAGGTGGCACATCTATCAACTCAATCTGAATAAGTTTATTATTCACACACATCACACAATAACCAAGTACAAATTCTCAACTTGAAGGCAAGGTGGCACATTTATCAGCTCAATTTGGACAATTTTATTAAACACAATTTTTTTTTTGATCTAAGGAAAGAATTCACCATTATAATTGCATGAAACCCAAGTGGAATAACAATTCATCATAATAGCAAAAATGCATGAATAGATACATAACGAGCAATATTGAAGGCAAGGTAGGCACAACATATATTTATCTCACGTGCAAAAGTCCCGTACAAATGAGCAAAAGCTCTTATTTATAGACATCGAAAGGTGTAGGGAACCCTAAAATCACCTTGAGTCAATTATAGTCTTGCAATGCATGCAAGATTTATTGCTAAACCCTAATAAAGTAAACTATACAGTTAACTAGAAAACTACCATCAGTTAATTGAAACATCTAATCTAAAAATGGACAATTGTGCAAGCATGCACGTCTTTATTGAAAGCAAGTTAACTAGAACACTACAATCGGTTAACGTAAACCCTAAATGTAACTCCAAGTAACGTTGATCTCATAATAGATATGTATGAGATAAGACAACGAGTTAACTTGAGAAGGTAACGCCAAGTTCAACTCTTGTGTGTAATGGCTATTCTAAGAGGTGGGAACTGAAGTCTACTGGCCATGATCTCGAGCAACCAATCCCTCAATGAGATTGTTAACTGTATCACTATCTAAAGCTTTGATACTCTGTTGAAGAATGCTATGACTGTGCAACATGTCTTCACCAGCTGTGATTTGGGACTGAAGTATGCCCCTACTCCTTGTTGCTTCATCGAACAACGCTGACATGACTGTAAGTTGATTAATCTTATAGCCAATGGTCTCCCCACTGAAAATAGTATGAGCGAGTGCTTGGAGCTATGACTGTACATCGCTAAGCTCAACATACACACCACCCTCAATCTGATATCGACATGGTAAGCAAGATACTAAGGTCCTCACAAACTGGAGTGAAATAGTAATGTGCTCTCTACTCTTAGCCAACTCTGACACCATAGTCTCCTTTATCTTTTCTTTAAAAAAAAGCTGTATTTTCAAAGAGTAGATAGCTTCTCTATCTTCTACATCTGTGACTGATTCATGTCATACTTAGGTGAGAAATCATAATCTCATCTCGGGGTCTGTTAATTTCCATGTCTTTCTCCTTGTCTTGGAGACATAGACGGAGCTCTTGTGCATTGTACCACAACTGATATAACTTTGTAAGCATAGCACGACCTCTAGCAATGAACTCTTCTTCCCACTCATCCAAATGCTTGCCATATGCAACTAATTGATTAAGTTGACCTTGTTTTGTTGGAGGCTCAAGCATCGACGAGAGTGTGCCAATGACATTTGAACTATGTACAAGGCTAGAAATGTACTGATGAAGCTGTTTGATTTCACCGTTGAGGGCTGCCTTATCCTCTTCGTATTTCAGTATTCTATCCCTTGCACTGATTGTAGCAACCTGTAGGAGATCAACCTGAGTCCGACGTGTGCTACGACCAAGGTTGACTGTGATAACCTCAAAATCCTAAGATTACAACTCATCCAAGCTCTTCCCCTATGGAGGTATAGCAATCTCGATGATGATCTCCATATCGATATTCCTCTCCACATGGACCATGTTCTTGATCCTCTTATCTGACACATCCTGGTAAACTTGATCAAAATCTGAATGATTAAGGACATAGGATGGTTGTCTCCTCTTCCTTCCTAGTTAATTCTCAATCTAAGACTGATCTTGGCTAATGCTACTGGAAGGATCTATACTAGCAACAGGAGGCGGTGATGAGAGTGAATATGTAGAAGAACCACTGTGAGATGGGGAGTCTAAATCCAATTCAATATGAATTGGGACTCCTGATTGCTCTAGAACTAGTGTAGGAACTTAAGGTTGAACCTTAGGCACTGGCAGACTTTGAACTGGCCTCTAAACTAGCTATTTGTCGGGCTCTTTATGTGTATCAGTGGCAAGCACCTTTCCTTTTGAATTGTTTGGTGCTTGACCTTTCTTAGGAGGGTTACTCCTTTTCTTCTATTTAGGTTTTGAAAAGGAAGGTAGTGAAAGATTCACCACTGGCGACTTTGCTCTAGGCACACTTACCCTCCTGGTCCTCTTGCTGTCGAGGTAAAGTATAATGTCTTCAATACCTCTACTTGACCTCTCTTTTACAGTTGCATACTCCTTGGTGTACCAAACAACTACTGGCAGAGGCTGTGTTTCAACCTACTCTTTGAAAAATTAAGGAAGGACTTCTCCCTCATCATCTGATAAACCTCCCACATCTGTTGACAATAAAACATAAATTTGTGAGAGAGAGAAGTGGCCATAGCTACGTCTGTGAACCTCAAAGTCATCTACGCAATTTACCCAATAATCCTCCATAGAAGGCGAGTGGTGTAATGACCCCAAAGATCATAGGCACGAGCCTCAACAAGATACTTGAGATGATATTTCTCGAACTCCTGTCCTACAACTTTGGCATCAACTACCGTCTTGCACCAATACATTCCAAACTGAAAAGGAAAGTTGGAAGCTGGTCTATGCTTGCGGCGTAGAAGACAATGAACATCATGCAATTGCCTCAGGAACTTCATAAAGACTATCTTATCCGAAGGATAACATGGAAGAATAGCTGGATTTCCTATAAATCCATATACTTGGATGTAGGTGTATGTGGGGAATTGAATAAGCCAATCCGCCCAACCATCCATCATTGCTCTAGCAACTACCGAGATACGAATGTGCAACTCCCGATCCAAATTTCTCACTATATAAGTCAGGAAAGCCACATGAACACGCTTGAAATGACATTCAGCCTTACTGAACTCAAGCTGATCATAATAGTGATAGACTTTCTAAACAGTGAGAATGCCCATGGTGTTTAGTCCTTAGAACTGACCCTTATAAGCAATCAAGTACACGAGATAAGAACACATGTGAAACTCATGAGCAACTAGGAAACCGGTGATCTGCTTGTGGATAATATCACTGATGAAGGATGCCTAGTCATAATGCTCATGCCCAGATATGATGTGACCAATAATTTAATACATCCAAGGCTGGAAAATATTTGCATGCGATTGACCTGAGACACGATTTGAGAGTGTAATTAGAATTGAGTACTCATCCTTGTACTCACCATGACCCACATTGTTTGGCAATCTGTTCCTCACTTGCTTTAACCATCTTTCTACCATTTTATTTTGGCACTTGTCCACATTAGCATTGAATGCATGCTCGCACTGCTCCATAGAAATAACTAGACTATTCGAGTGCTGAGGTATACCAAAACTTCTTTCAATGTCCAAAGGATTGAGACTACAAATAACTCATCCATCTACTAACACAATCTCATGAGTAGCATAATTGTAATGCTTAATACAAGACATCACGAACTCAATACAATGAACGAAGATAGGAATGGAAGCAGCTTCCAATAACCCAAACTGCTGAATGTTTTGAATAATCGAATCTCTGATCTTGACTGGATCTAAGACTGCTTCTGGCAACACCTTATGAAGATTCGTCTCAATTGTCTCGATGAAGTCATGAGTAAGGACTGATTTGGTGCTGCATTTGAGCTGAGTGTACTGCATCCTGAAAAAATCGCTTGGTGACTGTGAACTCAACTATGTTCTGACAAGATTTCTGGAAAGCTAAAAATAGCCTTTTGAAGAGTTATTTTTGGTGAAAAATATGAGATATGGGTTTTGTCCAGAAAAAGATTCTAAGACAACCCAGAACGTCAAAAATGTGAATATATAACTTCTACTTGACCATGCAAAGAGTTTTTAGTTGAGAAAATTAGAAACTCGAGAACGAATGCTCTGGAGTTAAAAATTCCTAAAAAATCAAACACATGAATTTAATTCAAGGAAGTTATACAAAAATGATTCAGATGTTCAAACTTGCCAAATTCTGTCAACTTTAGGAACATGCAAATTGTATTTTGAGAGAAATTTGGGAAACAAAGAGGAGAAAGATGTTTTTTATAAGCTCTTTCTTTTGTGAAAATCGCCCCTATTCTTCAAACTTGTTGATAAATGTGAACAAAAACCTACAAAAAGAATTGTTTAAGGAAATCGCCCTTGATTGCTGATGATGAATTTTCCTTTGCCTTGAAAATCACTTTTTCTCTTGAAGAAATACAAATTTCTCTTAAGCTATGTGAATGATTAATGATAGGCGCCATGCTTAAATAAGGAAAATTCGCACCATCTTGTTCACTGCAAGATTCAAAACCTTAACCAAAATAGAAGGCTTTTGATTGGACCCCCTCCAGTTATACTGACACTGACTTGAAGTTTGAAATTTAAATAATAATATAATAATATTTATCATGCAATTTGCAAAGGTGCCATCTTTAGATAATCACCATTAATACTTTAAATATGCAAGAATAAATATTAAATATTATTTTAAATCAGTGGAAAAACCATGTGAAGCTTTAGGATTCATCGACGAACTTCACTGATTTCAAAAAGTCTTCATTTGACCTCATAGGCATCCATTTGCTTAAGATATTTCATTTTTTACTAACTTCCTACTTTGTAGCTGACTACAAAGTTACAACTAGCCATCTTCAACATTGATTTCTGGGTGACTAGATGATGTTGAGATTGAGCAAGGATATTCATCACGAAGCCTACAGAGAAAGGAAGAAATGGCTGTTGGGAGTTGTCACTGCAAAATCCATCATTGGACACCTCAAAGAATTAGGCGCCCTTGATTAAATTGATTTTTAGGTACCAAACTTAACTATTTCTCCAAACTGCCATCTGACGCTTCAAATGGCTACTGACAACGAATAGTGAATCCTGCTGACAGGAAAACAAGCTTACTACATGACTAGAGGTATTCTGCATCCAACAAATATACACAAGGCATTTGAAAATTGTATTAAGAACCTCAAAAGTAAAAGCACCCTTGGCCTCAAAAGGCACAAACAACATTTTGACAAAACTACAACTCTCAACTAGATGCCCTAATTCGACCTCTGATATCTGGAGCTAGGATGACCTGATTCGAGCACCACATCTCTCAACGTGTAGGTAGAAGGGCATATGAGAGATTTTTCTAGAGGTGACGAAGCAAGAAAACTGCTTCTAAGACCTCAAATAGAAAGGCACCTTTCCCAAGATGGAATAAATGACAAAATAGCCATTTTTTGAGTTGTTTTCATCTTTAAGTATTTTTCCAAAGACCTCACACATACGAGTGTTTTCCAAATCCTGAAGGATGATGATTGGGCTAGTTGAATAGTTGGAGTAATTATGCTCAAGTCTCATGAAGACTTCAAATGGCAATAATGTCATTTGACAGGCTTGAAGGCTAGGCGCCCCTGGCCTATAGAAATACAATGAAGTTTACATTTTCCTCCACCTACTAAATTACATGCCTGGTAGAATCTCTGCCACAATCTCTCAGAAAGTCATATTAACAGGCAAGTTGGTGCATCGCGAAGCTGGACTAGAGTAGAACTGATGTTAGGAAACCTTGTCAACAAACTCTTCCATCTTAAGGGTCAATTTGAAGGGAGCTCCTTAGCTACAGGGGCACAATTACACCATTTGAGGAAGTTCTGTGATGTAAACTCTCCTCATAAGCTCATCTTCTGACGTCGACTATCAGAGCTCTGGGAATCGGATCACTACATTCGATAGTTCATTGGACAGGAAGAATAGTCGTGAAGAGATCAGTTGCTTCAACCATCAGGAATACCAAGATCTAACCATCCATTAAGAAGTGTGCCCTTGAGCTAGAGGGGCACAAAAGCTAAAAGAAACAAGCTTCTACAAACTATAACTTTTGGAATCTCTAACTTCTGTCACCAGTTACCAGAGTTATGAGTCTTAGAAAGCCTTGCTGGATAACTCATCAGATAGGCAGACTAATTCTGAAAAGTTTGAGTGCATGCTTGAGCATTTACCACAAAATTTAGGCCTTTAAAAAGAAGGGCGCCCCTGGGCTACAGGGGTGCAATTTCACTTTTCCTTGAGAAATCTTCAAGAATTGACCATTGAAATCATCATTTTGGCCACTGCAATGACCATTTAAAAGTATAAGTGAAGTTGTGAAATGCTCCTCCATGAAATGCTTTGCTTTGAGCCGCTGATTCAGGTTTTGATCAATGGATATTGCCTTGACTGACAAAACATTAACAAAAATCCATGCTTGATATTGCCCAAAAACTGTATTTTACATCATTTTAGCAAGGTTTAGACTATTTTATGCAAAATGCCTTGATGAAGCAAAAAAAATTGGTTTGGGTACAACATTAGGCTTCGTCTGGTGACCATGTTAGATACCTACGACATAGGAGAACCTAAGAATCTTAGTGTTACGTAGACTAGTGATTTATAATTGGGCATTGGATTCAGGACTTTTCCCTAATCACCTAAAAACTTTGGAGTTGCCTAAAAATCTAACCTAAAAATCACCTAAAACAAGACTACTTAAATCACCTAAAACACGACAAAACATCACGAAATAGGGAAACACAAAACAACATAACGATAAAGCATAAAAAGGTACTTACAAAGTATTTACAATATTACTCCTCCCCTAGAGAGTTGAAGTGCTTAAGATACTTCCCGCTATAAGGAAGCGGGAAGAGCCTTCCATCCTGATGTGAGAGAATACAAGTGTTCTCTCCTATGGATTCATGAATTTGGAAGGGCCCTAACCATAAGGAATCAAATTTTCCATACATTCCTTTTGGCTCATGCCTTTTGTCCCACAAAAGGACTTGATATCCAACTTCAAAGTCTCTGTGACGAGCCTTCTTATCAAAAATCTTTTTCACTCTTTCTTGGTGCTAAGTGATTTTATCAACAACCTCTATCCTCTCCTCTTGAAGTTTCATTAGTAGAAACATCCGTTTTTAAATAGGATCATTGAATTCTTCATCCTCCACTACAGATGCCAGCTATAAAGCAGACAACTCGAAGGTAATGGGTAGAATAGATTCTGTACCATACAAAAGTATAAAAGGTGAGGTGCCAATAGCTCTTTTAGGAGTTATACAATCATCCCAAAGGGTGTCATATAACTTAGTATGCCAAGCTCGTTGATTTGACTCAACTAACTTGCGTATAATTGTGACAATGTTCTTATTGGATGATTCAGCTTGTCCATTACCCTGAGGGTAATAATTTGACGAATGCGATAGCATGATGCCGTGATCAAAACAAAAACTTAAAATATCCTTTGACAAGAAGCAAGTTGCATTATCAGCCATAATTTTTTGAGGAACTCTGAAGTGAGAAATGATATTCTCCTTTAGAAAACCACAAACCACTTCAGACGTAGCTCATTTAGTAGTAACCGCCTCAACCCATTTTGTAAAATAATCTATCGCTGTACGGACATAAACATGCCTCTTGCTGGAACTGGGATTGATAGGACCTATGAAATCAATACCCCATTGCTGAAATGGAGCATCAATGATCACTGGCATGAGTGAGAGAGATGCCAATTTGATTTTACCAGCAAACTACTGACATAACTAACATTTGTGAACCCATTCATATGCGTCACAGAACATAATAGGCCAATAGTACTATGCCCGCAAGATCTTGAATGTAGTGACCCTCGATGAGAAGTGCCCTTTGCATGCTTGACTGTGAAACACATCCAACAACTTCTGCTACTGGTCTCTACCGACGCATAGAATAAAAATTCCGTCAAGGCCACGCTTGTACAAAACGTTGTTAACAAGCACAAAATTTTATGCTTTTAATTTCAGTGTTCTTTTCTGTTGTTTTTCCATGTGACATGGACATTCACCATATGCCGAATAATGCCATAGAGGTGTGTACCATTCTTCCACAAAATCAACTAATAGGACCAAAGGAAGGTCCTCTTCAATTTCCTATTTTGAACCAATTCCACCATTGCTCTGGAATTTACGATCTCCATCTTCTGCCAACAACCGACAAAGACCTTTCCTGTGAACAAGCTTGGTTGGTTTAATCTCCAAATCATATTCTTGAACTTTCATGATCCAGTTTCCTCATTTTGTGCCCATCTCCTGTTGGGTAAGCACGCTTTTGACTGCTAGATCAGTGACATACACCGTTGTATGAAAATTCAAAAGATAAAATCTAAAATTCTTGACAGCTCTAAAGATAACATAAGCATTTTTCTCAATATGAGAATAACGCATCTCAACATCTTTAAAATTAGCACTCATAAAAGCAATAGGAGATTTTCCCTCCTCGCTGAGCTTCTATGTTAGAATGGCAGACATCGAGTGTTCTGACACATAACAATAAAGAATAAAATCCTTCTGAAAGTCAGGCCAAACTAACACTGGTGCATTAGCAATAACTTCTTTGATTTTAGTAAAGGCCTATTTGCCTTCATTCATCCACACAAAATTAGACGTCTTCTTCATCATTGCTGAGATCTCCTTCGTCAGCTCTGAGAAATTAGGTACGAAGCTTCAGATAAAGTTAACTTTACTAAAAAAAGAATGCACCTGTGTTTTGCTTGTAGGGAGAGACAGGTTTCTGATTGAATCTACCTGATTTGGATCTATTCTGGTACCTTCTTTGGAAATGATATGGCCAAGTAGCTTTCCCTTCGTCACCGCGAAGATTGTCTTCTTCGGATTCAAAGATATTTTGTGATATCCGCATCTCTCGAACACTTCCACAAGATTTGAAAAGCGATCATTTCATTTATCTAAAAAAATGGTTAAGTCATCAAGATAGACGACTATGATCTTATTCCTAAGATCCCAAAACGAAAAATACATGGCTCTTTGAAAAGTAGCACCGACGTTGATAAGGCCGAAAGGCATCCTTTCATAAGAAAATGTTCCCCATGGCATGGTGAAAGCTGTCTTGATTTGATCCTCCTTAGCCACTGCAATCTGATTATAGCCCGAAAAACCATCAAGAAGTGATAGCATTTCTGATCCGGTAATTGTCTGCAATGTATGCTCCATGATAGGTAAGGGATAGTTGTCCTTTAAGGACAATTGATTCAAGTTCCTGAAATCAACGTAAATTCTGATTTCTCCATTTTTCTTGCACATAGGAACAATATTTGACACCCAAGTGGAGTGATCAATAGGAAATATTATCCTCAAGTCCACCATTTTCTGAATTTCCACGTAGATAGTACTCTGAATTCGCAGATTGTAATGTCTTTGTTTCTGCCTAAAAGGCTTCACCTCAGACTTTAGCGGACTTGTGTTAGACAATTCAATGGGTGTGAAGACTTTTAAATCTTCGTATGACCAGGTGAAAACATCCTTGTACTGCTTGAACAAGGCGATAAACCTCTCAGTTTCTTCAGGAGTACAACATTTTCCCAAATTCACAAACTGAGGCTTGTCTTCAGTACCTATGTTGACTTGATTATATTCTGATGAAGTATTAACCCCTGACCTTTTCTGATATTGGATGTAATGATCATACTTGAAAAAATATCCTCTAAGGATACAAAACCTTTAGGAATCTGATTTCCTTTCAATTGTATGATTCCAGATTCTATAACCTCAGAGTCTTCAACAATTGACTCTCTATGAGAAGTTGAACTTCCTTCAAAGAATAATTCTTTGTAATTGTCTCCCATGACGAGAAATTCTTCAATATCTTCATCATCACTGAAGACTTTCTAGTTGTCTAAATTATCAGGAACAATTGGTCTGTAGATAAGCTCAATAGCAAATGAGTTCTGACAAAAGTTAGAGTTAGGCATAAAAAGAGTGGCTGAAACTACAAGCACATCAACTTTGCTATTGTTCATTCTTGGAATATATTTGATGTTAAATGCATCAAACCAGTTGATTGGAATCCACACCCTCTACTTGTAGTTTTGGAGATGATTCTTTCTTACGTGAAACTACTCTTTGACATGCTTAACGATAAGCTCTGCATCTCCTTCAACTTGAAGCAGCTTGATCCCCATATCCTTTGCGTTTTTGAGACCTAACAAAAGTGCCTCATATTTAGTAGTATTATTAGTGCAATTGAATTGCAACCTATATGAAAAAGGATATAAATGACCTTCATGAGAGATAATCACTACTCCCGCTCTAGAGCCTAAAGTCGAACAACTACCATCAAACTGCAATTGAAGAAAGGTACTTTCAAGCTGGAACCAGAAACAAAATCAAAGTTCACAATGGTTCCAGCTTGAAAGTACCTTTCTTCAATGGGATTGTCACGAATGACCAATCCATCTATATTTCTCCTCCAAGGTCTTTACAAAAACTTCTACTAACATCCCGTAGCTGGTAGGAACATCAGCCACTAGGATAGTGATCATGATCTTTTTCTCTGGACACGACGCTAGCCTTACTTGTGCATCTTTGAGTTGACCGACTAACAGCACCAGTTTGGACTCAAGTGAATAACACTTTTCCTGAGTCAGGGTGCATGAAAGTCCCAAAGCATTCATAATTTGTAAGGGCATAATGTTGTCAGAAGCTCTGCTGTCAATTATGCAATTGCTCAGCTTGAAACCTCCTATATATAAAGATATATAAAATGGCTTGGGCTTCTCTTCTGCAGGAATGACAGATTAAAGCAATGTCGGCTAAATGACAGTCTTCTTTTTAAGAACATTCAAGATTCTATCCAGCTGCTCTGGATGATCTTGTAAATACCCCAACTGAGAAATTTGTACCTTCATCTTCATCATGGAAGATAAAATGTCAAAACTTGCTAAAGACGTATCTAAAGCAGTTGACAAGATGTTCTCTTGTGAAGGTTTAAGATTGGAAGTAGAAGCTACTTCCTTTGCTTTTGTATTCAAATTCTGCTTTTCCTCTTCCTCCTTCTATGCCTTGAAATGTTGAGCACGCGTGAACATAGGTGAGGTGATATTCTCATGATTCACTGCAAGAGAAAAACGGCGGGATTCTTCCTCTTCTTGATTTACAGGTTCTCGATCAAAGTATCCTGTTGTGGAGTCACCATCAAACTCGTCTATCTATGAAGAGATGAATTTTGAACTAGAAGGTATGAAGCTTGAACTAGGAGCATAATTAGAAAATCCCATGAGTTGATTCATTCTCTGATTTTCTAGACAAGTAGCCCTGGTGTGCTCAACTGAATCATGGAACGTGCAAAAGACTGTAGCCTTCTCAGTTTCATTATTCTGTCTCAGTTGTCCTTGTAGAAAATTTGACTTGAAATTATTGTATGGCTGGTATGGTTGTTGTGGTTGAAAAGGTGGTGGTGTGGGAAAAGCTAGTTGCCCTTGACAAGGTGATTGTCTCTTCAGTATTGTCACCTCGTTTGCTACCTTTTGTAGCAACGGATCAGCCGACGCTTGCACGAGCAGCCTGATCGAATTATCTTTCATCTTTCCTGTTGTAATCATGTTATCTTCAAGCTTGATTGCTTCCTCCTAAAGGTGTTGTAGATCATCTTCTTTGCTTATCTTCAGGAAAAAGGAAAATTCTAACGGTAGCACATTGATGAAAGAACTCATCAAAATCTCATTAGATGGATTCAGGGTGTGAGAAAGATGTGTAACAAGGAGATTAAACCTTGTCATGAATTCCCTCATTGGTTCATGCTTTTCCATCTTTGAATTTTAGAGTTGTGGAAAGAGTCTATGACTATCCTTGGTAGGCTTGAATCTTGCCAAAAAATTCTCGCTCATGATGACCCAACTGGTGATAATTCCTGGTTCAATATTATTGAACCAGTTTGCTGCATTGTTCTCAAGAGTCTCCATGAAAAGACGTATGACAATGTCCTCATGCACAACATGCAAAATGGAACAAGCCACCGTGAATGCTGATAGATGTTCATTTGGATGTTTGGAACCATTGCCATGAAATCTCAGGAAAAACTTGCATGAACCCTCGGGTAGTTCATGATGTCCTGCTAGAGCCAACGGTCCAATATTGTCACCCCAAGGAAAAGGGGCTAGACGTCTTGGATTTCTCCCATTATGACCATTGTGATTATCATTGTTATGATCACCCATATCTGCAGTTGGAGTGGGAGTCTCTTCTTCAAAAATTTCTGATTCAGTAAACTGATCAGGAGCTTCTTCAAAAATAGGATGTGGCTGGATGGGAGGATTAGCTCTTCTTCTTCTAGTATAAAATCGATATGCCAGGATGCTTAATTCCATGAGGGAGGTGGAAAAAATGGTCTACCTACTGTGAGATTTGCTTTCTATTCTTCTTTGTCCAGAGTTGTAGCCATGTTTCTCCACTGAGCGGTAGATGTATGATTTTCAAAAATAAAAGTGCACAAGCTACTGATAATATCTGACTGTTCTGCTTCGATGAAGACTAAATTCGGTTGTATAACAGGTAGAATTAGTGCTGGTTGTTGTACTGGAGTAGTAGGATGCCAGATAGTCATATCCATGACATGAAGTTTTTGAGGCCTTGTGCCCCACAGTGGGTGCCAAAAAACTGTTGATGTAACAACTAGTACCTCTGGAGTAAGAGTTGGTACAAAAAGCTATGCACACTACGCAATGAGTGCTCTTCAAATTAGGAGGGGAAGCTACCTCGTTGTGCTTGATAAAAGTTCTTTGAAAAGGAAAGTAAACTAAACTATATCCTGTCTTTTTCCCTCAACTGTAAGAGGTACAAGGCTTTCTCAAAAACTATATATGTTGCAACTAAGTATTTTCTAGTTTCAAAGATTACTAACTACAACTAGGCTTAATTTATTTAAAATCTATCTAGTTTCCTCAAGAAAATAGAGCATAAGGAAATGGAGCAAGGATGACTATCTGACGATAAACAAGTATAGATTCTCAACTTGAAGGAAAGGTGGCACATCTATTAGCTCAATCTAAACAAGTTTATTGGAAACAACAATCTACGATAAAATGAATACATATTCTCAACTTGAAGGAAAGGTGGCACATCTATTAGCTCAATCTGAATAATTTTATTATTCACACACATTACATGATAACCAAGTACAGATTCTCAACTTGAAGGAAAGGTGGCACATCTATCAGCTTAATCTGGAAGAGTTTATTGAACACAAAATATATTTGATCTAACTAAGGAAAGACTTCACCATTATAATTGCATGAAACCCAAGTAGCATAACAATTCATCATAATTGCAAAAATGTATGAACAGATACAAAATGAGCAATATTGAAGGCAAGGTAGGAACAACATATATTTCTCTCACGTGCAAAAGTCTCGTACAAATGAGAAAATGCTCTTATTTATAGACATCAAAAGGAGTAGGGAACCCTAAAATCACCTTGAGTCAACTATAGTCTTGCAATGCATACAAAATTTATTGTTAAACCTTAATAAAGTAAACTATACAGTTAACTGGAAAACTACCACGAGTTAACCAAAACATCTAATCTAAAAATGGACAATTATGCAAGCATGCATGTCCTTATTAAAAGTAAGTTAACTAGAACACTACCATTAGTTAACGTAAACCCTAAATGTAACTCCAAGTAAGTAAAGCTAACCTCATAGTAGATATGCATGAGATAAGACAATGAGTTAACTTGAGAAGGTAACGCCAAGTTCAACTCCTGTGTGTAATGTCTATTCTAAGAGGTGGGAATTGAAGTCTACTGGTCGTGATCTCGAGCAACCAATCCATCAATGAGATTGTTAACTATATCACTATCTGAAGCTTTGATACTCTATCGAAGAATGCTATGCTGGCACAACATGTCTTCACCAGTTGTGATCTGGGATTGAAGTTCACCCCTACTCCTTGTTGCTTCATCGAACAACGCTAACATGACTGTAAGCTGATTAATCTTACAACTAGTGGTCTCCCCACTAAAAATAGTATGAGTGAGTGCTTGGAGCTTTTACTATACATCAGTAAGCTCATCATACACACCACCCTCAATTTGATATTGACACGGTAAGTGAGATACTAAGGTCCTCACAAACCAGAGTACACTAGTAATGTGCTCTCTACTCTCAGCCAACTCTGATGCCATAGTATCCTCTATCTTTGCCTTGAAAACCAACTATGTTTTCCAAGAGTAGATAGCTTCTCTGTCTTCTAAATCTGTCACTGATTCATATGCCATACTCAGGTGAGCAATCATAATCTCATCTCGGGGTCTGTTAATTTCCATGTCTTGCTCCTCATCTTGGAGACGTAGATGGAGCTCTCGTGCATTGTACCACAACTGATATAACTTTGTAAGCATAGCACGACCTCTAGCAATGAACTCTTCTTCCCGCTCATCCAAACTCTTTCCATATGCAACTAAGTGATTAAGTTAACCTTGTTCTGTTGGAGGCTCAAGCATCGGCAAGAGTGTGGCAATGAAATCTGACCTATGTACAAGGCTAGAAATGTACTGACAAAGCTGTCTAATTTCAGCCTTGAGGGCTGCCTTATCCTCTTCGTCTTTTAGCATTCTATCCCTTGCACTATCTATAGCAACTTGTAGGAGATCAACCTTAGTCTGGCATGTGCTACGACCAAGGTTGACTGTGATAACCTCAAAATCCTGAGATTCCAACTCATCCAAGCTCTTCCCCTATGGAGGTATAGCAGTCTCGATGATGATCTCCATATCGGTATTCCTCTCCACGTGGACCATGTTCTTGATCCTCTTGTCTGGCACATCCTGGTAAACTTGATCAAAATATGAATGATTAAGGACATAGGATGGCTGTCTCCTCTTCCTTCCTAGTTGATTCTCAATCCAAGATTGATCTTGGCTAATGCTACTAGAAGGATCTATACTAGCAACAGGAGGCGATGACGAGAGTGAATATGTAGAAGAACCATTGCGAGATGGGGAGTCTAAATCCAATTCAATATGAATTGGGATTGGTGACTGCTCCAGAATTAGTGTAGAAACTTGAGGCTGAACCTCAGGCACTGGCAGACTCTAAACTAGCCTCTGAATTGGATTTGTGATAGGCTGTCTGTCAGGCTCTTTACGTGTATCAGTGGCAAGCACCTTGCCTTTTGAATTGTTTGGCACTTGAACTTTCTTAGGAGGGTTACTCCTTTTCTTCTATTTAGGTTTTGACGAGGAAGGTAGTGAAATATTCACCACTGGTGGCTTTGCTCTAGGCACACTTACCCTTCCGGTCCTCTTGCTGTCGAGGTAAAGTATACTGTTTTGAATAACTCTACTTGACCTCTCTTTTACTGTTGCGTACTCCTTGGCATACCAATCAACTACTGGCTGTGGCTGTGTGTCAACCTGCTCTCTAAAAAATTGAGGAAGGACTTCTCCCTCATCATCTAATAAACCTCCCACATCTTCTGACAAGGAAACAAAAATTTGTGAGAGAGAAGCGGCCATAGCTACGTTTGCGAATCTCAAAGTCATTTGCGCAATTTACCCAATAATCCTCCATAGAAGGCTCATGATATGCACGTCCAACAAGGAAAGTGGTGTAATGACCCCAAAGATCATAAGCACGAGCCTCAAGAAGATACTTGTGATTATATTTCCTGAGCTCTTGTCCTGCAACTTTGGCATCAACTGTCGTCTTGCACCAATAAATTCCAAACTGAAAAGGAAAGTTGGCTGCTGGTCTATGCTTACAATGTAGAAGACGATGAACATCATGTAACTACCTCAGGAACTCCATAAATACTATCTTATCTAAAGGATAACGTGGAAGCATAGCTCAATTTCCTATAAATCCATATACTTGGATGTAGGTGTATGTTGGGAACTGAATGAACCAATTCGCCCAACCATCCATCACTGCTCTAGCAACTACCGAGATACGAATGTGCAACTCCCAGTCCAAATTTCTCACTGTATAAGTCAAGAAAGCCTCATGAACATGCTTGAAATGATGTTCAGCCTTAGTGAACTCAAGCTGACTTTATAGTGATAGACTTTCTAAACACTGAGAATGCCTGTGGTGTTTAGTCCTCAGAACTAACCCTGATAAGAAATCAAGTACATGAGATAAGAACACATTTGAAACTCATGAGCAAATAAGAAATTAGTGATCTGCTTGTGGATAATATCGCTAATGAAGGATGCCCAGTCATAATGCTCCTACCCAGATATGATGCGACCAATAATGTAATACATCCAAGGCTGGAAAACATTTGCATGTGATTGACCTGAGACATGATTCAAGAGTCTAATTAGAATCGAGTACTCATCCTTGTACTCACCACGACCCACATTGTTTGGCAATCTATTCCTCACTTGCTTTAACCATCTTTCTACCATTTTATTCTAGCACTTGTCCACATCAAAATTGAATGCATGCTTGCACTGCTCCATAGAAATAACTAGACTATTTGAGTGCTGAGGTATACCAAAACTTCTTTCAACATCCAAAGGCTTGAGACTGCAAATAACTCGTCCATCTACTGGCACTATCTCATGAGTAGCATAATTGTAATGCTTAATACAAGACATCATGAACTCAATACAATGAACGAAGATAGGAATGGAAGTGGTCTCCAATAACCCGAACTATTGAATGTTTTGAATAATCAAATCTTTGATCTTGACTGGATCTAAGATTGCTTCTGGCAACACCTTATGAAGATTCATCTCAACTGTCCCAATGAAGTTGTGAGTAAGGACTGATTTGGTCTTGCATTCGAGCTGAGTGTACTACATTCTGAAAAAACTTGCTTGTTGACTATTAACTCAACTATGTTTTGACAAGATTTCTGGAAAGCTAAAAATAGCCTTTTGAAGAGTTATTTTCTGTGAAAAATATGAGATATGGGTTTTTTTCTAGAAAAAGATTCTAGGACAACCTAGAACGTTAGAAATGCAAAAATATAACTTCTACTTGACCATACAAAGTGTTTTTAGTTGAGAAAATTATAAACTCGAGAACGAATGCTTTGAAGTTAAAAATTCCTAAAAAATCAAATGCACGAATTTAATTCGAGGAAGTTATACAAAAATGATCCAAATGTTCAAACTTGCCAAATTCTGTCAACTTCAGGAACATGCGAATTGTATTTTGAGAGAAATTTGAGAAACAAAGAGGAGAAAGACATTTTTTATAAGCTCTTTCTTCTGTGAAAATTGCCCCTGTTCTTCAAACTTGTTGATAAATGTGAACAAAAACCTGCAAAAAGAATTGTTTAAGGAAATTGCCCTTGATTGCTGATGATGAATTTTCCTTTGCCTTGAAAATCGCCTTTGCTCTTGAAGAAATACGAATTTCTCTTAAGCTATGTTAATGATTAATGATAGGCGCCATGCATAAATAAGGAAAATTCACACCATCTTGTTCACTGCAAGATTCAAAACCTTAACCAAAATAGAAGGCTTTTGATTGGACCCCCTCCAGTTATACTGACACTGACTTGAAGTTCAAAATTTAAATAATAATAAAATAATATTTATCATGCAATTCGGAAAGGCGCCATCTTTAGAAAACCTCCATTAATACTTTAAATATGCAAGAATAAATTTTAAATATTATTTTAAATCAGTGGAAAAACCATGTGAAGCTTTAGGATTCACCAACGAACTTCACTGATTTCAAAAAGTCTTCATTTGACCTCATAGGCATCCATTTGCTTAAGATATTTCATTTTTTACTAACTTCCTACTTTGTAGCTAACTACAAAGTTACAACTGGCCATCTTTGAACTAATTTCTGGGTGACCAGATGATGCTGAGACTGAGCAAGGATATTCATCGCGAAGCCTACAGAGCAAGGAAGAAATGTCTACTGGGAGTCATCTCTGCAAAATCCATCATTTGACACTCAAAGAATTAGGCGCCCTTGATTATATTGATTTTCAAGTACCAGACTTAACCGTTTCTCCAAACTACCATCTAACACTTCAAATAGCTGCTGAGGACAAACAGTGAATCCTGCTGACATGCAAACAAGGTTACTTCATGACTAGAGGTATTCTGCACCCAACAAATATATGCAAGGCATCTGAAAAGTGTATTAAGGACCTCAAAAGTAAAAGCACCCCTAGCCTCAAAAGGCACAAACACCATTTTGACAAAACTACAACTCTCAACTAGATGCCCTATTTTGACCTCTAATATCTAGAGTTGGGATGGCTTGATTCCAGCACTGTCTATCTCAACACGTAGCCAGAAGGACATACGAGAGATGTTTCTAGAGGTGACGAAGCAAGAAAACTGCTTCTAAGACCTCAAATAGAAAGGTGCCTTTCCCAAGATGGAATAGATGACCAAACTTAGCCATTTTCTAAGCTATTTTCATCTTTTAGTATTTCGCCAAAGACCTCACATGTACGAGCGTTTTCCAAATCCTGAAGGCTGACGGCTGGGCTCATTGAATAGCTAGAGTAATTAGACTCAAGTCTTGTGAAGACTTGGAATTTCAATAACCTCATCTGATAGGCCTAAAGGATAGGTGCCCCTGGCCTATAGAAATACAATGAAATTTACATTTTCCTCCGCCTGCTAAATTATGTGCCTGGTAGAATCTCTGCCACAATCGTTCATAAAGTCGGATTAACAGGAAAGTTGGTGCATCGCAAAGCTGGACTAGAGTAGTACTAATGTTAGGAAGACCTCGTCAGCAAACTCTACCATCTTAAGGGTCAATTTGAAGTGTGCCCCCGAGCTATAGGGGCAAAATTACACCATTTGAGGAAGTTCTTTGATGTAAACTCTCCTCATAAGCTCATCTTTTGACGTTGACTATCAGAGCTCTAGGACTCAGATCATCGCATTCAGTAGTTCGTTAGATAGGCAGATTGGTCGTGAAGAGATTAGATGCATCAACCATTAGGAATACCAAGATCTAACCCTCCATTAAGAAGTGCACCCTTGAGCTACAAGGGTGCAAAAGCTGAAAGAAATAAGCTTTTGCATCTCTAACTTCTGTCACCAGTTACCGGAGTTACGAGTCTCATAAAGCCTTGCTAGATAACTCATCAGATAGGAAGACTAATTCTGAAAAGTTTGACTGCATTCTTGAGCATTTACCACAAAATTTACACCTTCAAAAAGAAGGGCACCCCTGGGCTACAGGGGCATAATTCTGCTTTTCCTTGAGAAATCTTGAAGAATTGACCATTGAAATCATCATTTTGGCCACTGCAATGACCATTTAAAAGTATAAGTGACGTCATGAAATGCTCCTCCACCACGAAATGCTTTGCTTTGAGTCACTGATATTGCCCAATGGATACTGCCTTTGATTGACAAAACATTAACAAAACTCCATGCTTGATATTGCCCAAAAACTGTATTTTACATCATTTTAGCAATGTTTAGACTATTTAATGCAAAATTCCTTGATGAAGCAATTTTTTTTTGTTTGGGTACAACAATTAGAGTTCCTCGATGAGTCCATCTTTAACATAAGCATAGAAGATCACTGTAAAGTATATTTTGATGGATCTTACACACACCATGGGTTTGGAGCTGGAGTCTTCCTCATTACACCCCAAGGAGATTGCATACCCAAGTCATATAAGCTATATTTTCCTTGCACAAATAACATTGTAGAATATGAAGCCCTTGTCATAGGACTCAAAATAGCAGTGCAATGGAAAATTATGGCACTCAAAGTCTACGGAGACTCGCAACTTATCATCAACCAGGTTAATGATGAATACCAAAAAAAATACAAGTTGAATCCATATAAGAAATTGGTGGAAAGCCTCAAATAGTTCTTGATTGATATCACATTTGAGCAAATACCAAGGGAAAACAATGGAGCAGTGAATGCTATGGAAACAATTGGATTGCTACTAGATATCCCACTCAATGTCCCTAAGCAAGAATTCCTTGTAGAGTAGCTTCTCATACCATCATTCGAGGTACCAGAGTCTGAATTCGTGTGTGAAATCATTGGTCCTAGTGATCCTTGGTATCATGATATATACACCTACTTGAGAATAGGAGTCCTCTTTGCTAATATCACCCCAAACCTTAAAAGAACATTTTTCAAGAAGTCATCTTGCTTTGTTATCTTAGGAGACACCCTATATCATAGGAGTATTGAGGGAACTTTGTTATGATTCCTTAACATTGAGGAAGCTTTGAATGCTTTAACTGAGGTACACAATGGAATTTGTGGGTCACATTCGAGTGGTATGACCTTGGCTAAGAAACTACTGAGGACTGGGTACTATTGGCCGATGATGGAAACAAAAGCTCGCGACTATGTTTGAAGATGTGTGCAGTATCAACAACATGGGGATCTCATCCATGCACTAGCTCAAGAGCTCCACTCAATCATTACACCTTGGCCCTTTTCACAATGGGGGCTCATTCTCATCGGAAAAATAACACCCACCTCATCTAGTGGACATAAGTTCATCATCATCGCCATTGAGTATTTCATGAAGTGGGTAGAGGCCATTCCCATGACCTATATTATAGGGAAGCAGATTTCCAAGTTCATCCTGAACTACCTAATTTGTTGCTATGGTGTCCCTCAAGCCATTATCTCAGATAATGAGACACCTTTCAAAAACCAAGATGTTTGGGACCTATGCAAAAATTTTAATATCCAACATCGCTTTTCTACTCCATACTACCCCCAAGGAAACAATGAAGCTAAAGCTACCAATAAGACCATCTTGAAAGTCCTAAAGAAGACAGTCAATGACACTGGTCATGACTGGCACCTACAGCTAAATATTGGCTTATGGGCCTACTGAACGATTGTTTGCATGCCTACAAGTGCAACACCTTTCTCCTTGGTCTACGGATTAGAATCCATCCTTCCTATTGAGATCGAGCTCCCATCCTAAATCTTTCATGTTGTAGGAGGTTGGTCACGAGGTATAGCCTCCCCCACCCTCGTGGTACCGGAGGGCGTGTCGTGCCAGCGCCACTGGTCACATTAAAAAGTTTACCAGGCGCACTACAGTTTATAAGGGGTCATGCTACCCGATTCCTGAAGTCTAACAAAAAGAAGAAGATTGAGCTCCCATCGCTGAGAGTATCATTGTAGAACCTCATTACCGATGAAGAATATTAGGTGTCATAGTTGAATGAGTTGGAGCTATTGGATGAGCGACATATGGATTCCTTAAACCATTTGCAAGTCTACCAAAACTATCTCAAGAGGAGATACAATAAGAAGATCGGGAGCCAGAGAGAGCTTGTATTGAAGGAGAATTAGAAGAATGTACCAAATCCAAATAGCAAGGGAAAGTTTGAACCCAATTGGTTGGGGCCCTTCATCATCGCAACAAACTACAAGTCAGAAGCATATAAACTATCCACACTAGAAGGTGAGCCTCTATAGGAGCCTATCAATAGCTCCCATCTCAAAAAAATTTATGCCTATACTTGCAAAATCCAAAAATCCAAAAATAAAAAAATAAAAAAATCCATAAAAATAAAAATAAAGGATTGAAAATAATAAAGAAAAAAAATGTCCTCTAGTGAAAACCACTTCGGTGGCACTTTGGGAAAGTACCTTGGTGAAAACCTAGTAAACAAACTCCTAGTGTAAATAAGCACTTTCCATCCACCATGGTCTCTGTGGTTTGTTCTACATCATTCATCCATCACACTTCCATATCTCCATCCATCACCCATCTGTGTCTGCATCATAGCTTGATCCTGTGTTTGTATCGTGATCCCTCCTATAACTACTTGGAACATTCCTAAGGTTAGTTTTTCTTACCTATATTAGAGTAGTATATCACACCACGTTGGAGGCATGTTTCTATACCTACATTGGATCGGATTTGTGTATATTCTTGAAATTAGAAAATAAAAAAAAGTTCAGAAAATTAGAAAATCCAAAAACATTCATAAAATCAGAAAACCTAAAAACATCCAACACATGTCAAAATCTAAAAATAGGTCAAAAGTTAGAAAAATAAAAAAAATAGAGTCATCTTGTCAAACTACAGGTCTTTGAGCTCTGAACATAGGCAAGGTTGATCTTTGATCATCCCCCGAGACACTTAGGTTAGTCCTCTAGGAGTCCGTCATAATAAACTGGCAATCCATTTATTCATATCTTATCAATAAACAAGTTTATGTCAGTCAAAATACGTGGTCTCTACATGTATAACATAGGCAAGGCTAATATTTTATGAGCCATTGAGGCCCCTAGGATAGGTCTTTAGGTTAGGTCCTTTGTCAAAATCTCATAAAATACCAAAAAATTAGAAAATTGGAGAATCAAAAAAACATTTGTAAAATCTCAAAAATACCAAAAATAGCCTCAAAACATTTCAAAATTTCAAAAAAATCCAAATATTTGAAAAAATTCATCCATCCCATTTCACATTCACCTGTAATAAACATTCAATCATAATAAATGATCATCACCCCCAACCTTTGGTACAACAATCAGAAACAAGTCTAGCAGGTTACAAGTGAAAACTCAAATGTCAGGGTGTCAAGTCTAGGTCAGTAGGTAAACAAGTTGGTTAACTCTTGGTACTAATAGCTCATCATCCAGTCAATCCCAAAATCATCTGATAACATCACGTCCTAGGATGCATCCTTCCTACAATGGGCATCAACATTAGGCATCATCGTAGTCTAGTCCTGGCTAGAGGTATGAAGAACATTGGCTTGTTTGTTTTCTTGATCCTTTCTTTTGATTTATCTTATGGCACTTGCATTCCAATGACCTCTCAATGATGTCTAATCAAAATGATTTAGAGAGAAAGGAATGAGGAAACAATCATTATCTTTTGTCTACTGTGCTTGTTGGATATTCTTGTAATATAACCTTGGTCATACGTGCTTTTTTGGTTTGTAGGAAGGATGTTTCAGGTGTCTTGTTGACCACATAGGAGGGCTTTCCTTTCTATGTTTTTGTCCGAGATGTTTGGAATATTTGAACTACATTCTAAATAGGGTTCTGTATACTAGGTGTGAACAAGGATACTCCTATCTGATTTTTGAGTCAAATTCCATCACACTAGGTGCAACGCCATCCTAGTTCTTTATACCTTGATGCATCATACCTATGTGCGTTATCAAACATAAGGTAAGTAATATCTTTTAAAAATCCCAATTCTTGATAAGTGAAACATCATCCATCTCTCATCTTAATCTCTAATAAAGTCTCGACAAATCATGGACTTGTTGGATCCTCTTATCATCTCATTTCTTCTTTCTTCTCTCCATGCTAACATGATACCATGATAGTTAATCAAAACATCACCAGTGCATCCATCCTGCATCCACAAATGATCAACATGCTGCATATCATTCATATCATATATAATAGGAAATATTGATCATCTCACATAATATAGATTGGTTATTCTAAGCATCTCATAAACCATACATTTGCATCCATTACATAATCATATATTCATTATCATATCATCCATATATGCATTATCATATCATCCACATATGCATCATCATATCATACATGAAAAAGATACTAAAAAAGAAAAGGATCATGTAATAACATACCATACATCTCATAATCATAACATTTAACATCATCCATTTTGTATTATCATTTAGGGAATAATATAGATCTATTAGTGTAAGCATATTAAAATCATTTGCATATCATAAAAAATTGCATCCATACTACAAACAAACATCATCATAAAAGTGCATAGAGATAATACAAAAATAAATGCATCTATAACATCCATAAACATCTACATGATCATCCATCAGCTAAAGTAAAATCCATGCATATAGAATCACATTACATATGCATAGAACATCAAAAAGGCATCCATCTATAAAGCATAAATAAAGTAGACACAACACATAATAAATCAATCATATCATATATATATATCAAAAAATCATCACTGTCATGGTACAAATATGAATCATGTGTATGTATATCAATCAGTGTACAATGCCCACAAGGCTCTAAAAAATGGAGCTTGTGAGTTCCAAAGAGAATTGAATGCTGTGATAAAAAAATTGTATGTGGTAGCTAGCCCTGGTGGCTGCTCCCCTCGCCTGCCTGTCTCTTGGCTCGATCATCTATCTATCTAAGCCCTGTCTACTGAGAGTACTCTGGCACCCAAGAAGCCATGGGTACATCCTATAGATAATGAAGCCTATAATACTTGGCCTCTTTGATGGCATCAAAGTACATTTGGGATCATACTATCCTCCCCTTGGATGAGGCAACCATACTCTCTAGCTACTACCTCTAGCCAACCTCCTAGGCCAACTACAACTCTATCACTTGCCTCTATTAGTGCTCATGATCTCTCTCTGCAGTGAGGGCCTAGACCTATTGTTTGGCCTGGTCCCTCTCGACCATGATTGTATACAGCTGCCCTTGTAAACCCTATATTTTCCCCTATAACTACTGAATCTGGGCATTCCACTGATCTGGATATTGTACCTAAGGTGGCTGGTGTGGCTGGCCATCCCTTTGCTGATCTAGCTGCCATGAAGGCAACCCATCTCTGGGTGGTACCCTAGGATCCTTTCTGTCATGCCCTACCTGCGTTCTCCTGGCTGTCCTACCTCGGGGTCTCCTTCATGGAAGCACTACCCCTAAAATTGTCAGCCGAAGTGGGGGTCTAAACCAATCATTGTAGGCATGTGTAGTACCTAGATCTGCCTTTCCTTGAGCATAGGCCCATGGCCTAACCACCAACTACCTGAAGGACTCAACTACGTCGGACACTGGAATCGTCCATCCCCATGCGGTCTCTCTAGATGATCTAGCAAAGATTGCCACATACTGATCATCAGGTTGATCCTGAGCATCTCTGAACTGTCAGCCTACCCTATCTGATAGGTAGTGCTCTGTGATTGTGTGCTCTTTCCCCTACATCAATTGATCCTATCGAGCAGAGAAAAATTGCTAGATGTCATCATACCATGCACACATCTATAGCCAATGCCTCCATGTGAAGAATTCCATCTCATCTATCACTTTGCGCCTGTGGGGTAGACCTAGTTATCCTGTGTGCCTCATAGTAATTCCACCCCTATGCCTCCAATTTTTTGGATCATTGGGCTCCACATCAATCATAGTGACCATCAATTAGAGCATGACAATGTGCTCCCAAGAATAGATGTGCAACAATGTAACACTAGTACCAATTGCTTGGCTGTTGTAGAAGGAAAATTCATGCAAATCATGGTATAACGAGGATAGCATCACTGGTCCCCAAGAAAATAAGGTCCTCCTGTGTAGCATCCTCTCCCAGGCCAGGCCCCATCCCATGCTGAAGTATCTACCTTGTCGATTTGGAGCCACCAATCTATATATAATTGCCACAATGATCAACCTAAAAATTGGCACTTGACCTCTGTAGTAATCCAAATCAATTTGTCCCTTAGAAAGTGTAATCTCCTCAACCTCCAGGACCTCAAATCATGCATCACTATTGGTTTCTATGTCATAGATAACTTGATCGCTGTGAATAGGCAACTGCAGGATGTGCCATATGTCCTCCAAAGTGATAGTCACCTTGTTGGTGGGAAGATGAAACAACAAGGTCTCGCTGTGCCACCTATTGGGTAACACAATCATCATCACTAGGTGTGTTCGGATGATGAGAACATAAGTGATTTACCAAAGGCTAATCTCGCCCAAGCGCTCTTTCCATAGCTCATGCAAACCGCTAGATTTTCTCAACATTGAGGGTCGATGCTCGTGTGAATGCACAGGCTCTATATCCTCTTATACCCATGAAGCCACAACATCAAATTTTGTAAAAAGACCTAACCTCGTTTGGAGTTTTCGACACAAGAACAACGAATGTGTCACTATTTGCAAAGGTGTCACCATTTAAAAACTCCAAACAATGATGCTAGACCCTTTGAAAATGCAAACCAATCTGTGGCATCACTATTTACAATAGCGGGCCCCTTTGACCTAGAAAACCTAATCTTAAACTAGATCATGATGTTTCCATTCACACTAGCATCGCCATTTGGAGTTTGGAGCCCTAAAGTCAAATTGTGATGCAACGCCACAATTCACAAAAGCGGTGCTCTTTGAGCCCTAGAGTCGCCAATTTTGCACTTTGAGCATTGCTATATAGTGACATTGGGGAATTTGACTTTTCAAAATCTAATAAATGCACCTAAAAATCAAAATACAAAGTCAGGCTAGGGTCACATAACTGTGGTCCTGCGCTTAGATGTCTCTGGTGCACCTAGACTCGCTTGGAAATGTGTCAAGGAAGCACTCTTTGCACCATTCTACAGGAGGGTTAGAGCTCAAAAAATTAGAAATATTAAGGTGTGAATGCAACAATGAATGGAAAGTGACCCCTCCAAGGCTATTTAAGCATGAAAATTAGGGTTTTTTGCCCCTTTTTAGCTGTCAAACTAGGGTTTTACACCCCCGATACTGTTTTTTCCCAATCGAGGCTCGTTTCACATCTTTTTTCATGTTTTGGCATATTTTTAGCATCCTGGAGCCTTTTTGGACCCATAGGGTAGCTTGTCCTCTTTTTTTTTTGAGAAATCACCCAAAAATCCAAATTTTTGTCTGATCTCTCAAGGGGGTAGTATACCAACATAATTCTTCTCATTGGGGCATCAATGGGGTATTTGAAAAACTAATTTTTTTTTTTTATGAATTTTGACATTGGGAAGGTTATTATTTGAACCAACATAGCGGGTACATTGCTTCAAAGAGGGGAAAAATGTAGACACGTAAATTATCCTAATTGATATCATGCACTCGATCCTGATTCACTAACACCAATTCTTCCTTAGTCACTTATTTACTAACCAATTAATTGAATAATCTTTATTTAATTAATTCATCAAGATTCCTCTTTTAATTAAATAAATCAACTTTAGTTGATTAAATATAATGTTCTTCTTTTAATTAAATTATAAATCATTTTTCCCCCGCAGTTTAGCGGAGTTGGCTTGAGTCTTGGGTTTGCTCCTCAAGGTCTTGGGTTCGACTCTCGCTGGCCCGTGAAATTATTCAGCCATAGACACTTGGGGGTAGGTGTTGATTGCACCGCGGCTCTAGGGATTAGTCTCGCCCTCCGCTCGCCCTCAATTTGAATAGTGTAAGGTTGGGGGGCTAGGCAGAGGTTGCGGGGATACCCTGGGACACCAAAAATTAATTTTTTTTTTTTTTTTATAAATCATTTTATTAATTAAATCCTAATGTTCCTCTTTTGATTAAAAATAAATCTTTTTATTTAATTAAATCTTAAAGTCATCTCTTTTAATTAAATAAATTAACTTTATTTAATTAGATCCTAATGTTCTTCATTTAATTGAATAAAACAAATTTATTTAGTTAAACTATTAACCTCCCAACTATCTTCTCATTTGATTTAAATAAATCTAAATATCTAAATAAAATTTCATATCAACTAATCTCATCTAAGTTAATTTAGTCCTAATTAAATCCTAAGTCTAATCCTCCATTCCTCTAGCTTTTGCAAATTGCACATATAAATCAATTTATTTGATTTATTAATTCTTCTATTTTCATTCAAATGTGGCATATACTTGGAATATTCCACCAATTTGAAATCTCCCTCCCAAAGGAGTTTTGTCTTCCAACATGGCATTACAGGCTCTTACATGTCCTCTCCTTGAGCCAACTTGGCATTAACTCCTCTTACAACTCTTCTTACACAAGCCATCTTTTGAATTTCAAATTCCACCTACATACATTTAACATGCACATTGTTCAAAATGTGCTCCACTCTCCTTCATTAGCATGTTGGCAAGTGAAACAATACCACTGATTCAAATGTTAATCCCACATTCTTCCTATTTCTCATTCCTCCATCCTTCTTTCCTATAAATAGAGGACTTCTCTACTTATTTGGGATCCACAACTTCATGCAAGGTTAATATCTATAGATTTGAGAAAGTTCACTCACATTTTCATCCAAGTTTCATAGATTTCATCATTCATAATTAGGTTATTGACAATTTTCATCAAGGATCAATCAATCATCATCAAGTTTATCAAGGAATTGGGAAAGGGCTTCTTTCCACATCAAAGAAGCACCAATTCCCCCATGGGATGTGTTACCAATTTTTCGCTACAACTCAATTAGTGGAGCTAATTAAATATTGTTATATCTTAAGGTGGAAAGAACAATTATTTTTGTTTATGTTCAAGTGTTTTTTACACTTTACTTATCATTTATCAAGTGATAGTTATGCAAATGTTTGAGAAAATTGAGTTTCAGAAGTATTACTCATGTTTTTTGCAAAATCAAATGGAGTACAAAACTGAATATACCAATGATGAAGCATAAAAAAATTCTTTCGTTTATTTCATGAAATGATTCATGTTACATATGTTCATTTTATTGCAAGAATACAAATTACAAGTGCAACATTTCATTTCAATGCATTTCTTTCAGAATGGAAATCAAATAAGAAATTTAATATCCACACAAGCCGTGGTTTTAGCTAATTCCATTAATTGTGGAAAGTAAACTATACAGCTGAAGGTAAAAGAAATGAGAAAGAAAATAGCATAAGACATATCCATCATTGCTTGATTCTTCATCATTCGTTGAGATGCTTGTTGCTTGCTCTGTCCTGCTTCCGCTCTTGAGTGTGCTTGCAAAAGATTGAGAGGGGTGTCAATTAAGAACTCTGGATATGAGTTATACTACAAGATCTACCAACAGACATATAATTCACTCTTCGAAATTCATGGAATCAACTAAAGGAAGGAACAAAAACATGAATTTAAAAGAGAAAACATCATCATCATACATTGTTTTTATGCTAACATTGTTCGTTTCCTTGTGCAAGTATAAGTGAAGTCATGTAGTTGATTATCTTTTGAAGACCAAGCATGTGGGAAAAAATGGGCTCCCTCAAGGGTAGAGATCGACATGCTACCCCTTATACATTATAGATGGGGCTGAGAGAAGGAGTGCAATTATCATGTTCATCTGAAGTATACAATTGAAAGAGTAAAATAGAGTTCATTTATTAGAGCCATCAAGCTAACTGTTCACTCATAATGATCAAGTAGTATGCTTCCTAAAAGCTACAGGTGGATAGTGGACTTAAATGGGCTCAATCAATTCAACTGAATACATCTTTTCATGATTCCAAATCATAGGTATTGCTATATAGTTTGCATTTTTTTGCTATTGGTGTTGGTATGCATCTTGTTCATGATATTACAACAATGTTCTATCTTTAATCAATGATAATGAATATGCCTACATAATGCCTCAACAAAGAGAACTGTTTCATATTTTCATTTCATAAGAGAGCAAGGCATAAAACAGTTTTCTTAATGGAACATAAAAATGCATGAAGAGTGCCAGGTAGAAAAGCATACATTTAAAGGAAAGTCAAGCATGGAGGAAGCTTTAGGTTTTTCAACCCTCGAGGATTTCATTGTGTTGCATTAAGTGGATTAAACAGTACAAGGGATTTTTTATTGTTTGATATGTATTGCAAATGAAGTTGTGCATCCATTTTCATCAACCAAGGTATGCCTTCTAAGCATCATTGTATGAGATCGAGGAAAATGGACATGAACACGCTTGATAAGAATTGAGTATGTAAAGGAATTTCTAGAATAAACAAAGCTTTTAAAAATATTTGAGTGAAGGAATAATAGATTGAGCAAGCAAACATCTAAGGGTGCTAGTCAAAGAATTTTTTGTGTGCAGGATGGTGTCATTTAAGAGAAATGTGTTCCATATACTAAAGCTTTTTAAAAAAATGCATAAACAGTACGAGAATTCATTTGGAGTTATCATATATTTCAAGTCTCTGCAAGTAAAAGCTACACGAAGTGTGTAGAATCAATATACAAATGTGAAGCTACAACCAGGAGAACTTAGTTCTAAGATTAATGCAAAAAAATTAGGAGTTTTGTCCTCTTAAAAAAAAAGGGGTTATCCATGGTTGGTTATCAACCTACAACCAAAGGTGGTATTCCTTTCAAATTAGTTATAGCGCATAAGTACAATGTTTTATTCAGTATTCCAGTGCTAGGGTTTTAGCCCTGTGATCAAATGGTGGCAATTGAATACCCTTAAGCTAGGGTTTTAGTCAAAGGAAAATGCAGTAGATTGGAAATATGAGTGAAGATATGAAGCCTTTCTTACACAAAGAGCAGGAATAATAAGTTTCTTCAAGTTTTAGAGATACCCACATTGGGTTTTGAACCAAATACAGTTATGTTTGAAATACAGGAGGCCATGAAAAGAGTTTCAAATCAAATGCAGTCTTCTTCCAGAAGACTATTTACCCATGGAAGGGATTTAACACAAAAATCACGAACACCCATTTGAGTATGTCAAATGCAAATGCAAATTTGTTCAGTTTTAATATTTTGAAGAATACCCACATGGGGTTTTATAAAATGCAGAACTTATACAATGGTGGGTCAGGTTCATTTTTTAAAAAATGCATCAAAATAAGCATTCGTTTAAAATACTGAATACCCACATGGGGTTTTCATAAAATACAAAATATTTATACAATGCCCTCATGGTTAAGTTTGAATAGAGAAGAGATCCAAAATAGGCAACATTTTCTTCAAATATAGTTTACCCACATCAAGTTTTTGTCTCAGAATCAAAGAGAGGTAAAATGTAATCGTGGGTCAAGCCCAGAAAAATCCCATAATGCTTGATAAGAACATGTGATGGCAGCCTGTGTAATGGTTGGAAAATTCTTTTAAAAACAATCATATTCTCACAAAAAATTTAACCTTTTTAAGATTTACTTGAATGGAAAGCAACATAGAAAAATAAAGACTTACCATCTTTCGCCTATAGAAGAACACTAGCCGCGTCCAAGGCCTCCACGAGGCTTTCAATTTCAAAGCTTAAGTTCCCTCATGGCAGCCAGTGAGAATAAGAATATAGAAATGGCAAGATTAGAAGAAATACATGTACAACCATGGCTTTAATGGTCAGTTTTGAGAGAAAAATACATGGAGAAATAGAAGCTTTCACTTACCCACAGCGTTGGAAAGGGACCCTCATTCAAGTTTTGGAGAATCTAGAGGATAACTCCCAGGTCGAGCTTGTATATGGTGGCCAAATGGTATGGCATTAGCAGATAGACACAAAAATACAAAGAATACATCGGATAATCATTCCATGGCCGTGACCTCAAAGCTTGAAGCGACTTAAAAAATAAGTCAAGAGTTCCAGAAAAGCCACCGAAAGTTCAAAACAGGCTTACCTTTAAAAAATGGAGGAATCAAAGAGAAAGAAAGCCCAATTGGAGGCTCAAATGGAGTTTTCAAACTAAAACCCTAACATTCATGGTGGTGGCTCATGAATAGCTCTTATTCTCAAAAGTCATTTTTACAAATGATGCGAAATCTGAGGGATCTCTTTGTTTTGTCTTTAGGGTTTCACTTTTCCCTATTTCAACTTGAGAATTTTGTCAATGTTTTTTAAAATATGAAGCTCAAAATTAATGCCATGGTCACTCATTCCTTAGGTCTAGCCTTTCCAACATTTCTATTGATATGTTTACCTAGGTTTTGGAATAGGCACTTGGTATGGTGTTTCAAAGCCTAAAGCCCTAATTTTTTTTTTTTTTTTAATCTTGCCTTAGTGAAATAATATTCCTATAATGACTTAGGCTTTATTTTTAATTGATTTTATAGAAATTAATTGTAAAGGAGTATGCCTTAGCTTTTTTTTTAATTGATTTTAAAGAAATCGATTAGGATATTGATGAGAAGAGATATGCCTTGTATTTTTTTTTTATGATTTTTTGAGAAAATCAATTCTGTATTGGAGAGATAAGGTTATGTTTTTTGCAAAAGATTTCAAAATATTTAGTTGCAAAAAATTGAGTCAAATTGAGGTAAAATAAGATTTGCAAGCTATGTAAAGCAAGGATAGAGCAAGTTGTTTTATTCCTTTGCTATTTTTAATCAGATTGATGTTGTTTTCTTCCTTGGTTGGATTTGAGAGTCCTGCTGGAGAGATAAGGTGTTTTTTTGCTTTAAAAGCAAATGTGGCCTATTTTGAGAGGCTTTTTAGTATGCATTTGCAAAAAGTGTATTTTTTCTGCTTTTGTGCAGACTTTTGAGGCAGTTTTTGATACCTTTCTTTGAGCTTTCTTCTTGAGCTCGAATTAGGGTTTTGGGGATATATCTTGTGAAAAACTTAATGTTTTTCTTAGTTTAGATTATAGTTTCTTGCTCTTACACATTTCTGAGCTTGTAAACTTCTTTGTAATCAGGTTTTGAGAGTTTTCACTCCTCCATCCAATAAAAGAAACATTCCTATCTCCAATTTCTGTCTCTATTTGCAGATTTAGTATGATGTTCATATTGTGATTCTATTTTATAGATCCTTTTTATGTCCTAATATTGCAAATTATTGATACATAAGCTCATTTAATGCAGGTTGCATGTTGTGTTTAGATTCAAACCTTCATGCAAATCAATTTTGCACTAATGTTCATGAGAGATTGTGAGGTCATTGCTATTTTTTTGAAGATTATTTGTGGGTGAAACATCAAAGTCATTATTAAGTTGAGATCATATTAGATAGGATTTTATTTCAATCATATTCTCTATCCTTTTTCCCAGAATATCACTTACAATAGGATCCATCATTCAGAGAACCAACTCACTTTGGAGATTTGTTCCTACAAAGAGTTACCCACAACATGAGAACATTTCCATGTGTCAATAGATTGCTGAACTTTCATTTTTAGCAGGGTGCAAATCTTATTGATAACATGATGCTAGTTTGAGAATTTAGAATAGAATTTCATTAGCTTTTACTTGTTATTTTGGCTTTGATTTCAATGTTCTTGTGTTTGAATAAATTTCAAGGAGAATGCTAGTTTATGACTTGTTTAATGACTAATGTTTGATTGTTTGTTCATGTTCAAGTAGGTCTAGACCAAGCTTTCACAATTGTTTTATGTTGTAAAGGGGAAACATGGGAAATGTGGGTAGTTTTGTTTTGTTTTCAATTCAGTCTTGTCGTACAAGGATGTGGAGTCTTTGAGCTCACATTTTTGATATTGGAGAAATAAGGAAGATGTTTTCAAATCTATGAATTTTTTAATGTTTTCTTTTGATTGTCAATGAACTTTGAGTCCTTGCAATGACTCTCTAGTGTTTATTCTGTTATATCAGGTTGTATATGTGGTTAATCCTAAAGATTTGAATTTAGATTAACTCATTTGTTGAGGGGAAATTTTCTACTTGTTCTTTTCTTGATTCTCGCTTGTGGGTGTGAGATAAATGAACTTTGTGTCATTTGTTTGCATCTACTTCATTTTAAATCAATCTGTCTTTTTGTAGGTGTAAGATTTTCCTTTTTTGCTTTCTAGTCAAAAGCATACCTTGTTCTAATTCATTGAACATCATAAAAAGGGAGCTATGCCTTTTCAAAATTTAGATGAAGATCATCAATATAATGTTGATCTCTCCAATTGTTAGTGTTGTTTTTCTTCTTTATGGGCATTTTGAGTCATTTTTCATATTTATCTCCAAAGGAAAAATTTGTTTACTAACACTAGGGATTTAGCTTGATAGACATCACCAAGCTTCTTCCATAGAGAAGCAGAATTTTTTTCTTCATGGACATTCAGGAGAACAAAATCAGCCAAACAGAGTCTAAGACCCTTGGATTTCCTATCCATGAGATCCGAATCCTCTTGTTTCATGCCTTGTGACATGGTTTTGAAAACTGCACGACATAAGTCTCGATCTACTAGCATGTCTTCCATTTTGAGTTTCCACAACTCAAAATTACCACTGTTAAACTTTTCCATCTCAATCCTCCCAAATGTGCTTTCCATATCTTTCTTGCAACAAGGTCACAAAATACACTCTTCTATAAAACTCCCACTAAAATTGAGATTAGCTCAAAAACCCTTCTACTCAACAAAGGAACCAAGGTTGGCCAGGATCTAATACCAACTGAAAGGAAGTGGGGTGAGAGGAAACAACTTCCTACACTAATCTTATCAAGAGAGATACAAAAATTTCTTTTTAACACCTTTAACAGTTGCAACTAGAGATGCACATATAAAAAATGGAAATGTAGCATCAAGTACACCAATGCAATAACAATAGATATACCATGGGGAAAACCCTTTTAGGTAAAAAAACCCACCCTCCAAAAGTACAATACTTAGACTCTATTATATCAAAATAGTGATTAAAATGTTTCTCCAAGTACAAAGCTTCTACACAAGTGCTTCAACATGAACACCTATTTTGGAGTGATACTGGCAACACTTTTTTACCTGTAAGAAAACTATGTATTCTACAACTCAAGGTACTTAATAAATAGAGTGATACATGCTTCATGAAGCATCTAGAAGGTGAGGGTCATCCCAATTCAAAAGGCACAATTTTCAATGCCTTAGACATGCATTTGGACACATGTACAACATTCCCTTACACCCCATACACTTGTCAAACATGCATATAG
>VDFB02086081.1:17302729-17333541 GCA_007258455.2 Sequoia sempervirens | reverse complement strand
ATTGATTCCTTCAAACACCGATTGGGAAAGTATCTGTAGCCTAATTTATTTATAGAGAATATTGATGCCATCACAATCTAAACTATATTATGAATAAACACATTATTATCCACTACCATCCATACCCACAAAACTACATGATTTGGATGATATGATTGAAGAAATCAATGAAATAAGTTCTAATAGATTAATAGAAACATAATTGAGTAAAAAATGGGTTGACTTATGCAATTGCTCTCATTTGATTTTCGTATTGTAAATTATCTGGTTCAAAGACCCGTCGAAGTAATCGAATGGTACTTTGAAAGTGCATTGATGGTAAATGGAAAGGATGAGGTAATATGAAGAAAATGATGTCTCCTAGAATTATATGATATTCGATAGAGATTAAGTATGAAGACATCAATATATGAAGATAGAAAAAATCATGATTATATGAAGGTAATTAAAGTATGAATTTGTATAAGAGCGAATTTGCACCCTATGTACATTCCCCTTTTAACTTTGTCTACTTTAGAAAACCAAATTCAGAGGCTTAATTTCACCTAAGCCTGCTACTTGCATCACACTTGGCACCTATTTTGCGTGTTAGTGGAGGCATTTCTATCGGGGATGCCCATGCGGTGCTCTTACACCCCTAAAAAAATCTCGCATCTAGAACCTGCAGAGGTGTTACACTTCGCATTGGGGGTTGATTTGTAACGCCCTCCTCGGCCGACCCACCCGAATATGGTTGTTTCTCTTAATCTCTTCTTCATATTCATTCCTTAGGCAAGCATTTTGGTCTCTAATAAGTTATTCAATCCATTCACAAGCTCCAAGCAGCTCTCACACAATCTCTTCAAACACTTTACACTTCATAGCAACACCATCAACACTCCACGTCAATAGAGCAAGTGTGGAACAAAACACCATTACAACAGAGGCTTGAGTTCCTCTCATTTTCTCCCCCATGCAACCTTGAGTGCTCTTGGTGGAGGTGGTAATCTTTCACTCCTCTCCTCTATTACTTGGTTGAGTATCATAACACTATTTTGTAGTGCTTTAGTGATCTTTACTTCATTTCTATCTATCTGGCTGTCTGTGGAGGTGGGAACACCAAAACAGGGTCTAACTGAGGCAGGCCTCTTTACAGCCCCAAAAAATTCTCTCTCCCTCTTGTGTGTAGGAATTGAAGACACTCATGAGCTCGAAGCTTCATCACTCACATGCTCATAAGTATTTCTTTCCTTTCTTCCCCTATCTCTATCATTTACTCTTCACTTTATCTCAGTTCTATCACCTTTTACTATTTTACTATATTATGTGGTCTTTAGCATTCAGAGTAGAAGTGATCATTTAGGAACTTTTTGTGATAAACTCAATCTCTGGTTTGTATGAGACTCCAATGTACCTTTGAGATGCCAACATACCGCATTGTTGTCCACTTTCTGCACTGACGTCCTTTGGCTGAGAGCCTATAAGTTTGTCCAGAGAACCTCTGTGACTTGATCTTTCAGATTCTAGAAATCTCGTTGCTGCTCCATTGAGGTGATATAGGGTATTTTACCCTATGCGGATCTCTAAGTGAAGAGAACTCGGGTAGTGAATCCCCCTATATCACATTTTGGTGAACCTGACGTGAAGAACAATGTTCTTCAAAAAATTAGGAATTTATCTACCCCTACTTGGTGAGATCATAGCTTTTGATTTGGTGCTTGGATTTCAGAACCGTTTGCACCATTGGAAAGGTCCCCTAGAGAACTAGTTCAGTCCCTTAAATACAAGTTCCTTCAGTAGTCAAATTCTAGGGACTGACACAAGTTTCAACCCCAAATTTCTCTACAGAGACCTCCAAAAATGCAATTTTCTAGAACATAGAAAATACTGAAAAAATTGTAGTGGATTTAATATCTTCTTTTATTAGTTCAATATCTAATTTTGTTCAAAATGTTAGTGATATTCTATTTAATGCATGTGATGGTGACTTGGATTTGTCCATGTCACTTGGTATCTTTGATCCTTCTCATGAGATTCCTCTTTCTTCGAAGATCTTATTAAAAGGAGACAAAATAATTGATACCTTTCTTAACATGACTCTACCTTCTTTTCATTCCAATGCAATCTCTTCTAGAGATGATGCATTTGTGAAGGAAGAATCTCCTTCTTCTTCTAATGCAATCTCTTCTAGAAATGATGCATTAGTGCATGATGAACCGCCTTCCACATCTGATTCTCCCTGGATCGATGTTGAGAAGGTTTCTTTAAATAACTATTCCACATTTGATTCTGTTTGGATCAATGTCGAGAATATGTATTCAAATAATTGTTCTACTAGTTGTGATGATTTAGTAAATGTGATCTACATCTCCACTACCCCTCAAAGGCCTAAGAGATCGATCATTTACATGACTCTGACTACTCCTCCTAAGAGGGTTTGTTCTATTGATATTTTTCCATTTGATGGTGACCCTCCTACTATTCCTATGGCTCCCTAATATAGAGTGGTAACCAATACTTATGAGAATAGAATGAATAGAAAACCAGGTCTTCCTTTAGTACCTAAACCTATGACTATGATCCTTTTGAGCAACTTCGTGTTACTCCTGATAAGATCTCACTATGGGATTTGCTTCAATCTACTTTGGTTTATTAAGGTATGCTTCAGGAAGCATTGCAAAAGATCCCCTTGCCTTCTTCCACTAGGCCAGAAGATGCTTATGCGTTGATGACATATATTTGTGCAGATTTTTTGAATATTATGTTCTATCCATATGAGCTCCCATCTTTGGAAGTACAAAAGCAAGCGGATCCTCTAATGATTATAGTCAACATTAGTAAGATTGGATTTAGGCGTACTCTCATTGATGCTGGTTCAACACTCAATGTATGTAGCATTGATCTATTGCCTAAGATTAATGTTGAATCATCTTCTATTAATACTTCTTCTAAAAACATCCATGGGTTTGATAATGTTGTGCGACAAGCTCTTGGTACGATAGTATTACCTTTATAGCTTGGACCCATTACCGCACCTATCCTTATATATGTTATGGAAAAAAGTTACCTTATAACCTTCTTCTTGGTAGACCGTCGATTCATTCTATGGGTGCAGTCCCATCTACCTTGCATAAATCTCTTAAGTTCATTTGCAACAATCAAGTAGTCACAATCAAGGTTGACCTTGATGCTATGTGAAATGGCAGCTGCCAGTCAAGCTTCAGTTGTGCCCACTCTTATTCCTTCAATATCTTCCATTGTGTTGATGTTTACTCTAGCAGTACCTCCTACAAAGGATACTCTTGACATAAATGTCCCTCAGGAAGATCCTTTTGAAACAAGGAGTCCTAAGTGTGCTGCTCCTACCTCTTCTCAAAAGAACGCATGTCTTGGTGATGATTGGGGTTCTTTAGAATTTTTCAGAATCCTTCTTTGGAGAATATAAAGTCAACCCAATCCACTTAGACCTTCTGAATTCATCCACACCCTCTATCAAAGATGGTAATTCTTTTGTATCGTGGGGTAGTGTGAGTAATAGTTGTAATGTTCTTGGTGTTGATCCTCCTTTTGAGGAAGATGATCACACTTATGATAAAGAGGTTAATGTTTTAGTCCTATCAAGAAGGTTGATAGTGATCTTGTAAAGAAGCATAATCCCCATTGCTGGAATGATGCTCTCTATGGAGATCCTCCTTTGTCTTCCACCTTTGTATCTTCTTCCTCTTGTGAGAAGTCAAACTTTTCTCCACAAGAGAAAGAGTTGCTTCCTACTCATTCTTTTTCTAAGCAAGAGCGTATTTTGTTGAGGCTTCTAAAAGCCCGCTTAATTAGTCTTCCTTCTCCTACACGCAAGAAACCTCATGAACATGATAAACATTCTTTTTGTGCATACCATCGAGTGCTTGGTCATTCCACTAGTGAATGTAAAGCCTTGCAGGACAAAATTCATCAACTTTCTATTTTAGGTGCCATCAAACTCCCATTTGATTGATGTACCTACCTTTACTTTGCATGATAAGATATATCAAGATTTACCTCTATCCTACATGCTCAAAGTACCCTGCATAGTTCACCTCCCCTGTATGTTGGGGGCAGTGATAACTTTTTACAAAGATGTGTGGCCTTCTTAAGGACCCTTCTCTTTGCTATATCTTTCAATTGAAGTGTCCCTTGAGTGGACCCATCTCCTTTTGAATGGTTCCCGAGGGACCTCTTTGAAAGTATTTCTCTCAAATAAATTCTTTGCATCTAGCTTGGGGGAAGCCTGACTAGATCTCACCTTTCAAACAGTGAGTCCCTTGAGTGGATCCCTCTCTTTTCACGTTGGGTTCTTGAGGGATTCCTTTGAAGGTTTTTATGGTCTCCATGACCGATTGCTTTAGAAATGTTCTATCTGTGGGTAGACATGTCGTCGCTCTTAGATATGTCCTATCTCTGGGTAGACGTATCAATGATTTGGACATGCTCTATTTGCGGGTAGACATGTCGCCACTTCTCGACTCTGTGGAGTCCACTTCCTTGAGGTTTATTTCATGTGAGAGTTCTTGAAGGATACCTTCCTTGTAAGTTTGTGGGTTTGTAAGGAGCTTTCTTGGCCTCTTCCATGTGAGAGATCTTGGGGGATTCCTCCTTGCAAGTCTGTGGGCTTGTAAGGTGATTTTCGGTGATACGAGTTTCCTCCTTGAGTGGGGTTTTCTTTTATCACCTTCCTTTGTGGTGTGGGTTCTACTCCTGAGCAGGTTTTTCTTTCGCCATGTGCTTTTTGGTGATATGGGTTTCCTCCTTGAGAAGGGTTTAATTTTATCACCTTCCTTTGTGGTGCGGGTTCTGCTCCTAAGTGGGTTTTTCTTTCACCACATGCTTTTCGGTGATACAGGTTTCCTCCTTGAGTGGGGTTTGCTTTTATCACCTTCCTTTGTGGTGTGGGTTCTATTCCTAAGCAGGTTTTGCTTTCACTATGTGCTTTTTCAGTGATACGAGTTTCCTCTATGAGCAGGGTTTGCTTTTATCACCTTCTTTTGTGGTGCGGGTTCTACTCCTGAATGGGTTTTGCTTTCACCATACGCTTGTCAGTGATACAAGTTTCCTCCTTGAGCAGGGTTTGCTTTTATCACCTTCTTTTGTGGTGTAGGTTCTACTCTTGAGTGGGTCTTGCTCTCTCCACATGCTCTCTCTCTCTTCTCTCTCATATATACTAGATCGAAGATTTTCATCTTCTTCATCCTAAGTTTTTGCTCCTCTTTCTTCATGTATTATTTGGGGACGACATATAGTTTAGGGAAAACCTTTTACATCGAGTTCTCTTTGACTCTGCTGACTGAAATCCTTTAGCTTTTTATGTTCTAACACTGCTATCTATTGTAGGTTCTTCTTGTCTAATGTATTATCTATTTCCTTGACGGTTCAGGTATACATTTCTAACCTTAATATTTCTTGATCTACTTTACCAAGTACTCATCAGTGTTAGTGCTCACTAAAGTGGGAAAAATGTATAAGAGTGAATTTTCACCCTATGTGCAATTCCCCTTTTTTCCTTTGTCCACTTTAGAAAACCAAATTCGAAGGCTTAATTTCACCTAAGCTCGCTACTTGCATCACACTTGGAACCTATTTTGCATGTCGGTGGAGGCATTTCTGTCAGGGATTCCTGCACAACGCGCTTATGCCTCTAACAAATTCCCACATCTGGAGCCTTCAAAGGCATTACACTTCCCATTGGGGGTCAATTTGTAACACCCTCCTCAATCAACTGACCCAAATATGGCCATTTCTCTTCATCTCTTCTTCATATTCATTCCTTGGGAAATCATTCGGGTCTTTAAGAAGTTCTTCACTCCATTCACAAGCTCCAAGCAACTCCTACACAATCTCTCCAAACATTTTACACTTCATAGCAACAACATCAACACTCTATCATGTCAGTAGAACAAGTGTGGAAAAAAACACCATTGCAGCAGAGGCTTGAGTTCCTCTCATTTTCTCCCCCATGTAGCCTTGAGTGCTCTTGGTGGAGGTTGTAAGATTTAACTCCTCTCCTCTATTACTTGGTTAAGTAGCATAACACTGGTTTGTAGTGCTTTAGTGCTCTTTACTTCATTTCTATCTATCTAGTTGTTCATGGAGGTGGGAACACCAAAATAAGGTCTGACTGAGGTAAGCCCCTTTATAGCCCCAACAATTTCTCTCTCCCTCTTGCGTGTAGGAATTGAAGACACTCACGAGTTGGAAGCTTCATCATTTGCATGGTCGTAAGTATTTCTTTCCTTTCTTCCCCCTATCTTTATCATTTACTCTTCACTTTATCTCAGTTCTATCACCTTCTGCTATTTTAGTGTATTTTGTGGTCTTTAGCATTCGGAGTAGAAGTGGTCATTTAGGCACTTTCTATGATAAACTCACTCTCTAGTCCCTACGAGACTCCAACAAACCTCTAAGATGCTAGTGCACTGCACTGTTGTCTACTTTCTATGTTGATGTCCTTTGGCTGAGAGCCTGATAGTTTGTCTAGAGAACCTCTATGACCTGCTCTTTCAGATTCTAGAACTCTTGTTGTTGTTCCATTGAGGTGATATAGGGTAGTTTTCCCTGTGAAGATCTTTGAGTGAAGAGAACTTGTGAGTATTGAATCCCCCTATATCACAAAATGTTGCAACTAAAATGCAATATGATAGTTTAGACCGATTTATTGGATAATTGCTTACCATAAGGATTGAGGGTAAATAAACTAGATAAAATAAATATTTAGTCCTAAATAGGGATTAAAGGAGCCTTAGTTAGTTAGAGAAAATTACATAAACAAAAAGAGATGTCTCTTATCAAATGAATAACGTGAAAGGTTGTGTTCCTTGACAAATCATAAGGATATAAAAATGAAAGCATTTCAAACAAAGGATATGGAATACACAAAAATAAATATATATGTGCAAAATAATCAATAGATCTAAATGCTCTTGATGAGCTTATGATCGATACATAATAAGGATGCATGAATACTAGATGACTATTCAGATAAAACAACCTTTATATTGCATGTATATAAGTCTATATTAAGAAACAAAAATCTCAACCTAAAGAGGTCTAATCCTCTCACAAATTCAAAAGCATGATTTCAATTGATAAATAAAAAAAAACTATCATATTCATTTAATTATATTTTCATTATTGAACTACAATAGAATCCATTATGAAAAGTTATATGCAATACGTTCATTTATTCAAGTATTATAATTTCAAAACTCAATTTCTATTCATAATATTGGTTGATACTTTATGTCAATCCAATAAGGCACTAATTGAAAATCAAATGATTCGGAGCACAGGTCATTATAGGGTGTGAGAGATCCAAGAGACAGAGGGTGGGAGGGATAGAATGAGGGAGAGATAGTTGTCTAGTTAGGGTGGGAGGGAGAGATTTGAGAGAGGGAGAGGGGGTGTAAGAGTAGTTAGGATGGGAGGGAGAGATCCAAGAGATAGAGGGTGGAAGGGATAGAGTGAGGGAGGGACTTGAGAGAGAGGGGGTGGGAGGGATAGAGGGAGGAAGAGACTTGAGAGGGGGAGTTATCCTCTACATTAAATCCTCAACCTTATACCTTAAACCCTAAAGATGGAGGACAAGGTAGAGAGTGTAGGAGAGACCTTTAAGAGGGAGTGAAAGGTAAGACCTCAACTATCCATCAATGATCATAAACTGTGATCTCTAAGCATTATCAAAGTGGTGGAGAGAGACATAAAGATAAAGCAATTTTTTTTTTTTTTTTGTCAATGCAGCTCATTTAGCAAGCACCAAATTTGGTGCTCTCCAAATGGCACATCTAATTTAGCGCTTTCCAAATTTGGTGAGCACCAAATGGGATGTGGAATTTGGAGAGCACCAAATTTGGCACTCACCAAATGAGTTGCTTATGGACGTGATTTTTTCAAGAGGATACCAAATTTACACATATTTTTGGTCGTGCTAACTTGTCTTGTTTGCACGTATTTCAATGCAAGTGTATAAAAAAATCATGATGATGTTAGGATCTCTCTTAGCTATCTAAATATATAATTTTTTTTACATTTTGATTATATTAAGGTCTTCATCCATAACTTCTCTTATTATTGCCTCCATTTTTTGTCAAATACCAACATGTGCTAGTTTTAGGATAGATTTTTGCTCGTTTATCGAATCTTGAAACAAATTAAATTTTTTAAAAATAGAATCCATTCTACACATGAAAAAAATAATCAATTTTTAATTAGTTTTCAAAAATTTAGGGGGGAGCACGCTCAAATTTCAGCTTTTTAGGATGTGTCCACTTTGAAAATTCATAAAATATTATATTTTCATTAAAAAATTTAGCCGAAAGAGCGAGAATAAACTACATGGTGTTAGCTAATTTCTCACCGTTTGAATTTTTAAATTCTTAAAAAAGGTTAATGAAAAAGGTGGGGGCCCTCAAATGCTATACTATTTTTTTGATAAAAATAGGACTTGTTTTGGGCCCCCCTTTTGAAACCCTTAATCTTCATTATTTTAAAAAAAAATTAGTAGCTTTAAAACTAGACACAAAGCACTACAACTCTTGTTCTTGCCACGCCTTCAAATTTTGAGCCTAATTCTCTTCATTTTCTCGTGCACATTAGATTTTGTTGATTTTAGAAAAAATGTGGCATCTTAAAAGCCATTTTTGTGTCATAGCTTGGTTCACTTACCCATGTGTCCAACTTGAGGTACAACATACATCCAATAGTTTCCTGGCTAGGGCTATGTTTATATCGTAAAGACAAGTTGGTTCTGTGCAAGAACTGGTTCCTCTAGGGGTGTTTGTGTCAGGAAAAGTTAGGGCCATAACCCTATCTTTGTGTGCAAGATAACTGCTTCTAGAAACTATTAAAGATATGTATGATTTTCATTGCAACATAATTTAATTATTCTCTATGTTAATTTATTATCTATTATCAATATTATAGATTTCCTCATTTTGATACTCACCTTATTAGTTAAATGATTAATTATTGATGCTTCTTTTATTTATTAATGTTTCAATTAATATATGTCTTTTATTAATTATATAAATTGCACCATTCATTTCCTTTTTCATTGCTAGAAATAATTAAGATTACGTTTATTTTATTGTTTGGAAAATAGTTAGATTTCAAAAATAATTATCAACTTAATCAAGAGTTAAAAATTAATCCAATATCCAAACTAAAATCAACTTAGATAAATATAAATAATTTTATGACCTTTAAATAAAAACTATCTATTAAATTAATATAATAGATGCAATAGAATATATTTAAAAATAATAATATAATTAAAATTTGAATGACTTTTAAATTTTAAAATTTATTTTTATGTTGAAGGTTTGTCCCTATTTGAGTTCTATGAGCTCATTTTGTCTATGAACGAATGAAATATCCCCTGCAAGGTGGTTAATCAAATCTCAGTCATTCATAGTTATTCAATGTTGCAATATGGGAAAGTATACTTTGATGAAGTTATGCATATATACACTCTGTGCATCTTTGTTGTTATACACATTTTGTACTATTAGCGCCTTCATATCCCTATCGAAAATAGAATGCATATGCATACATACATTTGCAAATAGTTTTGCATATACAAATGTCTTTGGTGGCTTTTAATGGAATATCTGTAAGATATTCACAACGGTAAAATGGATATTTTGACAATGCAACTCAATCAATATATTTTCTTCCATATTCTAGAACACATATTCATTATGCCACAATGCATATTTTGACAATGCAACTGAATCAAAATATTTTCTTGCATATTTTTCATTATACTTTCCCACACTGCAATATTCAATGTCACATTCACTTCCTGGAAGGATGAGCTTGATGCATAGAGGCTCCATGAAACAATTTATTTCATTAAGGAAAAGGGTGTCAACAACATGGAATGTTTCATGAAGCCTCTATGCATCAAACTCATCACATGATTTTTTGGCTTTGGGGTTTGGCTAGAGTCTATTAGGCTTCATGGTGTCAATATGGTGCGGAGGAGAATGACCAACGGTTTTGTTGCTTTTCCTTTCATTGTTATACATTGGTTTCTACAAATACACAACATATTCTATTCTTCCCACTACATTTCTCCACAGTAGTAGATAGGCTTGTCATTGCATATTTGCAATAGTGTAAAAGCTCCAACTACATTTTATTTATATAGAAGGTAAGCCTATATATCCTTTATTGCATTCCTTATTTCACAAGTACATGTCAAATTGTTTTTAATAAATGATATAAGTAGAGATATTTTTTAAAATGTATACCATTGATTGCAACTAAAGAAACTTATCAGGTTAGTGATACCAGATTTCCACAACCTATTATGCTTCAAAATTATTTATTTTTTGATATTTGATTGTGTTTTGGTTTTGTGGGCGAGCAATCTATGTTCTTCCTTGGGCGTTTTCTCACAACCCATGACGCTGCATGGACCAATACTACAAGGTGGAGAGCAGGCCTTCTTTCTTTCTGTTTAGACTACGTTTGCTTGCAGCTACAAGGTATGCATAGCTCCTATCTAGCAATTTTGTTTTGTAAATATGCATTTTATTTCTTCCTATCTTTCCATATATATATTTACACATTTATTCAGACTCCATATTTTTGATTTTAATATGGTGACATCTCTTATTTTAGAACTATGTGTGTAATCCTTTGTCATAAATCATACAACTATACATATTTTAAAAAAATGAATACTAGTGATTTCAACTAAAGAAAATTATGAGGTTAATGCTTTGAGCTTTCAACAATGCATAATGCTTAAGATTTGTCATCGGCAAAGTATGCTTTGAGTTGGGGATTCCGTGACAAGCTAGATTGCTGCATCACCTAGTATGGTGGGGTGGAAAGCATGCCTCCATTTATTCTATTCATACTACAGCTAGTTGCACACACAAGGTATGCCTACATCTTATCTAACACTACCCTTTCACAAATATGAATGTAATATATTCATGTGTTCCCATCTGTACATTTGCACATTCATTGACGTCTTGTGCTTTTGATTTTAATATGGTGTCGACGTGTATGCAGAGAAAAATTGCAAATATATAGATATGCAGAGTGTTTGTTATTTTTTAGAAGTTTCTGACGAGATTTTTGTCACCTGAGCCATCCACAAGATTTTTGTATGTTTAACCTCAGAGACAAAAACATATAACAAGAAGATATTAAGTATTATAAAGAAATAGGGAAATTGTAACACACCTCTTAGTAAAGCATGCATACATGTATTTATGCGTATATAAATATTTATACACACGTATATACTTGTATATATATATATACATACATGTGTTTGTGTATGTGTATATGTTGCATAATACTCTTTTCTTGTCATATGTTCAAAGCTTCCTATAACAAACTACATAATTTTTCATTCTTCTTTTTCTTTGTAAGGGAAGAAAATGTATTCGTTAAGTTGCATTGTTGAAAAAGCCATTGTAGTGTTGCCTGCGTATGACATATGTATATACATGTGTAAATATGTATATATATACATGTATGTATGTATATATATTATATATATACATGTGTATGGATATGTATATATGCATAAATTTATGAGCATGGAGGAATTTTAATATTGCATTTACTTTTCCTACCAACATCGTCCAACGACAAGACCCATTGGTCCTCATGGAAACAAACACTTGCCATTCCACTTCCTTGTATTGAGGACATCATTCCCCATCAACACCAACCCATGTAATTACTAAGGTTTACATTGCAACAAAAAAAAACCAGTAGATTAAGTCTATGGCATCTTTTAACACAACACAAGCTGGTGAAATAGAGAAATAGAGAAATTATAAAAGAGGTATTAGAATACCACTCAACAAAAAAAAATTAGAACCCTATCCATATTTTTTGATGAAAGAAAGAATATTTCACTATAGTCTCTCCACTACCAAAGACCGATAATCTCTTCCAAGTGTCGAAAATGGGTAGAACACAAAAGATAGAAACATAAAACAACAAGACATTAACAATACATTAATCATCTATGCAAAGCACCCATGTAAAAATTAGTATTACCCCATAAGCTTCATTTAAAATTCAAGCTACAACACCACAAATAAAAAAGGAAGGATAAAGAGTGACTATACGGGTAAAATTAATATATACAATGTGAGCTTGAAAATAGTGAATAATTTCTATAATTAGATAAATGAAGTTGTCTATTGATAATCGTCTGCTATGAAACCAGCACCACAATTGCTCTTTGCACATTGCAACTTAATTAGGGTATACTTTCCCAGATTGCTACATTCAATATCACATTTACTTTGTCCATTCGCATTTACTTCATCCACCTCCATCATACACCATCCAAAGCACGTAATTAGCAATGCCCATGTATAAACCCAAATATGCATAGCCATAACTATAAACATAAAAGAAGGGCACCAAAAATTACTAACCCCAACCATATTTTTTTGACAATAGAAAGAATATTTTACTGGAACTTCCCCAAAGTGGCATTAAACAGAGCTCCTAAACCCAATTTGTGGCAATAATCTGTGCACAAAAAGCAGCACGCCATACACTTAATTCAAAATTCGCCCTACATCAGCTGGCCCTAAATATTATAGAGAAATAAAGAAATTGTAAAAGAGGTTTTAGAATAACACTCAACAACGAAAAATTACTAACCCTAACCATACTTTTCTGACTAATCAAAGAGGCTTTATTGGTATTTCTCCACACTCTTCTTCACAGTTGGGTTGACAAAAATCTTGTTGGGAACTTCTAACAAATAAATTGAACATATACAAAGATATCTTACAAAGAATATGGCTTTACACTCATGAAACTAAATTCGTATATATACACGTCTCTATACATGTGTGTATATCTATATATGTAATATGCATAGATATACATATATATGCGAACATCTATATATCTATGTATATTCATATATGCATTCAATATTGCACTTACTTCATCTGGATGCATTTACTTCATCTGCCTCCATCGTACAACAACCACAAAATGCATTAATCATTAGCCGAGCAATCACTTACCATTCACCTTCTGCCTTTTGAGGAGATCACCTTCACCGCCACCAACCTGGATGTATTTTCAAAGGTCCACATCAAACACTTACCATTCACTTCCCCCAAAATGACAACAAAATTCTCCACTGCCACCAACCCACGTAATTGCGAATGCCCATGTCGCCACAAAAAAAATGGTTCCCTCCCTATCGGCTAACGAATCCCAAAGCACTGACAAACTCTTCTCACGGCTAGGCTGTCGAGAATCCCGGTGGATAATTCAAACAAGTATACATGTATATATGTATATGTATATGTATACATGTATATATATATATATGTATGTATGTTTCACATGGGTATTTTGCATAAATGATTTATTAATTGTTCATACTTATGATTCTCTACTTATTCTTGCCGAATGGTCATATGGTGATGAGTATAACACTAATGCTACACAAAGATAACTACAACTGATAAACGAAGGGAAAAAAAAGTATGTTTGTAGATGTATGTATATGTATATTTATATGTATATATACATGTATGTATATGTATATATATGTGTATGTGTATGTATATGTATATGTATATGTATATGTATATGTAAAATTTTGATGTATACAATCATTTGTTCACCATTTTACTATTTTCACCTTCCTTTGTATTACTTTCAGAAATATATACTCTTTGCATTGACATGCATCCTCTCGTTGGACAATGCCGGTGGATGAAGCAAATGCAATATTGAATGCTGGTGTGTGGGAGAGTGTAGTTTGATGAAGTTCTACTATCAGAAGAACCATTGTGTTGTTGCTTTGATAATAGGCTACTATTAAATTCGTTGCATTTCGCTCCATTTGAAACCACCTTGGAGGGTGCTCAAACTATTGGGTTGTGGAATCGGTAAATCGTTTTGCATGGGTAGTTTACATAAATGATTAATTTATTGTTTATCTCTTTTGTTCTCTCCCATATTGATTAAATTGCATTATTGTAAGAGCAGTTTTCAACATATAAACAACTAAACACAAACTTTGTACTATGCACCACATTTGTCATTGTTTGCTTCAATTAGGTTGCTTTTCTTCTATCAAATAGTTGAATGTGGCTTTCCCACCATCTATCACTTGTGATCCTAGGTGTTTTCCTAATAGTTGTTTCACAATTTCTCTATTTTCTATTATCATGTGATATATGGTAAGAGTCTTTGAGATTTTCCATCGACCTTACCTTATTTTCTTACTCAAGCAGGTTGACTTTTGCCTTTGTCTAGACATTTCCATAAACACAAATAAGAAGGTATATATATCCATATGTACACATGTATATATTTATCTATATATACAATAATGCATCTTAATGATAACATATTCCATCCAAACAAATTAACCACATTAAAGATTATAGAATTTTAAAGATTAAAACACAATCCTCGTTAGAAGAACAATAGACTACTCTGTTAGAGGTAGCTTCAAATAGATGAGTGGAAAACAATATCATGAAATGTTATTGATAGTTAAACAGATAAGGGCACAACAATATCATGGAACATGTTAATAGAAGGTAACTACTAGCCTCTTTTATTTTATATGTAGATTATTATTTTTAGATTCTTGCAAAAAATTCAATAGGTATTCAATAAAATTAGTGTATTCTAGACTCTCTATTTCAAATTCTTCCATGCTCCTACGACTGAGTTCAATGCAACTCATCCTTGTTGGACACAATCAACACTCTATGTAAGTATGATACTTTCTCATTGTCAATAGACAACTTTGTTTATCTAATTGCAGAAATTATTCACTATTTTTAGGCTCACATTGTATATATTAATTTTACCCCTATACTCACTTTTTATCCTCCCTTTTTTATTTCCCTTGGTTGTGCACTAACATGCCTTTGTTTTGTGTTTATAGGAACTACGTTTAAGCATGCAAAGGGATTTGAAAACCAAGTTATGCTTTTGGTTTGAAGTTCTCACACCAAAGAGAACACAACAATATCAAATATTATATATGGAAACAACAGAGGGCTATGTGCAGGATTATCATGGAAAAAATAGGCCCTTAAGTGGCAATGAAAATTTAGAAAAACCAGAGTTAGGCAACTTGACATAAAAATTTGAATAAGTTATCTATATTATTTCAAAAATATGTAAGAATAGAATCTATGGAAAATTGAATGTAGTTTCTAAACTACTAAGTTTTTAAGTCTATTTGGTGAAAATTGAAATTTCAATGCGGTAGTACTTAAATTTCATGGGAAAATAAGTAGGTGTGTCAATGGACCACCTAACCACAATAAAATGATAATATTTTTTATAATATTTTAGATATAAGTAGAGGACTCATGGGATGTGATGCATATTTTTTGTAATTTTTTCCAATTAAATAATTAATTATGAATTTTTATTACAACTTTTAAAAATATAAAAACTTGTATGTCGACCACCTTAGCTTGGTCAAAACTTCATATTCATTTTTTTTAAAAAATCTATAGTATCGCGAAACATAGAATGTGATGCATATTTTGGATTCAAAAATAAAATACCCTTTGAAAGTTATAGATTTTTCAATCACCTATAAATCAGGACTTTAGTCGTAATTCTAATAGAAAATGAATAATAATTATTTATTAAATTCAAAGTAAAGAATAATTTATATTGGTGGAAAGCTGAGAGTCTCCTCTACAAACCCTTTTCATTTCATCAATTTTGGCTAAAAATAAAGTCGTCAGCCACATGGACAAAGTCTAGAAAAATAAGGTGAGTTGTCAAACACATTTTTTGCGTTGACTTCTTAGGATTGGAATGTCCAAGCCAAATACCAAGGCAAGCCTAAGGCTAATCCCAAGGAAATAAATTCTTTGTCAGAAATATCAGATATCCGTTTCAAATTGGATATCCATTTTGAATCAGATATCCATTTTGAATCGGATATCCGATTTGGTTTATATATGATTTTAAAAAATGTCTTACACTTTATAATATATGATTTAGAAAATGCAATAAATATTTTATAGTTTATTTTAATATATCTAGTTTAGAATATACAATATAGTTTATAATTTAATATATAATATATTACATTATTATGTATAATATTTAAATATTATTTCTATATTTTAGTTAATGTATATATATATTACTAATATATAAAATATTATATAACTAATTAATATTACTAACATATAAAATATTTAAATATTATCTTTTTCCCTCTCTCTCTCTCTTGAATTATTCCCCTCCTAATTCTCTCACTCCCTCTCTCTCTCTCTCATTATTCCACTCCTAATTCTCTCTCCCTCTCTCTACCCTTCTTCCCCTCTTCCCTTCTCCCTTCCCCCTCCTAATTCTCTCTCTCTCTCTCACTCTCTCTCTCACTCATTCCTATGTCTCTCCACTCTACCCTTAGCCCTCTACCATTAAACCTTAAATCCTTAAACCCTTAAACCCTCTACCCTCTATCTCTCTCCCACTCCCTCCCTCTCTCTCTCTCTCAAGACTCTCCTTCATCCCCCTTCTCCCTCTCTCAAGTCTCTCTCACTCACTCCCTCTATCTCCCTCTCCTCTACCCTTAACCCTTGAACCCTCTACCCTATATGCTTATCCCTTGAACCTATATCTCTCTCCCACTCCCCTCCCTCTCTCTCTCAAGTCTCACCCCTCCTGCCCCCTCTCCCTCTCTTAGGTCTCTCTCTAGCTCCTATCTCTCTACCCTCACCACCCCTCTATCTCCTCCCTCCATCCCCCTCTCTCCCTCTACCACAACCCATAACCCCTTAACCCTAAACCTAAGCCCTTAAGCCCCAAACCCTTAAACCCTCCTACCCTCTACCTCTCTCTCTCTCAAGACTTACCCTTCTACCTCCTCTCCCTCTCTCAGGTATTTATCTCTCACTCACTCTCTATCTCTCTCCCCTCTACCCTTAACCCTAAATTTTAAACCCTTAACCCTTAAACCCTCTATCTCTCTCCCCTCTACCCATAACCCTAAACCCTAAACCCTTAAGCCCCAAACCCTTAAACCCTCTACCCTCTACCCTCTACCATCTCTCTCTCTCTCAAGACTCACCCTTCTACCTACTCTCCCTCTCTCGGGTCTTTATCTCTCACTCACTCTCTATCTCTCTCTCCTCTACCCTTAACCCTTAACCTTAAACCCTTAACCCTTAAAATCTAAACCCATAAACCCTCTATCTCTCTCCCACTCGCTCCCTCCCTCCCTCTCTCTCAAGTCTCACCCTCCTACCACCTCTCCTTCTCTCAAGTCTCTCTCTCACTTACTAATATCTATGTCCCCTCTACCACTAACCCTCTACCCTTTATCTCTTTCCCACTCCCTCACTCACTCTCTCTCTCACTTAATCCCTCTATCTCTCTCCCCTCTACCCATAAACCTAAACCCCAAACCCTCTACCCTCTCTTCTCTCTCTCAAGCCTCTCCCTCCTACCCCCTCTCCCTCTCTTAGATATCTCTCTATCTCTCACTCACCCCTCTATGTGTCTCCCGTCTACCCTTAAACCCTCTACCGTTAACCGTTAACCCTTAACCCTTAAACACTAAATACTTAAACCCCCTACCCTCTACCCTTAACCCTTTCTCCCTATATCTATCAACCACTCCCCCCCTCTCTCTCTCAAAAGTATTTGTCCTAGCACCACTCCCTCTCTCAGGTATCTCTCTCTCTCTCAAGTCTTCCCCTCCTACCCCCTCTCCCTCTCTCAAGTATCTCTCTCACTCACTCACTCCTAAGTCTCTCCACTCTACCCTTAGCCCTTTACCCTTAACCCTTAAATACATAAACCCTTAAACCCTCTACCCTCTCTCTCTCAAGACCCTCCCTCCTACCGCCTCTCCATCTCTCTATGTCTTAGGTATCTCTTTATCTCTCACTCACTCCCTCTATGTGTCTCCCATATACCCTTAAACCCTCTACCTTAACTGGTAGCCCTTAATACATTAAACCCTAAATGCTTAAACCCCCTACCCTCTACCCTTCAACCCTTGCTCCTATATCTATCAACCTCCTCTCTCTCCTCTCTCTAAGCTCACTCCTCCTATCCTCCTCCTGCCACCCTTAACCTAGAGCTCTCAAACCATCTACCCTCCCTCCCTCTGTCTCTCTCCCAGCTCCCCTCCTCTCTCTCTCAAGTCTCTGTCCCCTCTCTCTTAGATTATCTCTCTCCTCCTCCTCCATCTCCTCCTCTCCCTCTCTCTCCCTCTCTCCAACTCTCTCCCTCTATCCTAACCTCTCACCATCCCTCTCTACCACCCCTCTTCCACTCTTCTCTCTCCCTCCATCCCTTTCTCCCTCTATCCCTCTCCCGCCTCTCAACCTTATCCACTCTCTTGGAGTCACTCTCTCTCCTCCCATCTATCTCTCTCCCCTATACCCTTACCATGAAACCCTAAACCCTTATAACCCTCTACCATAAACCCTTAACCCTTAAACCCTCTACCATATACCCTAAACCCTAAATCTTTAACCCTTAAACCCTCTACTATCTACCATTAACCCTTAGGTCTATGTGTACACAAATCGGATATCCAATTTGAAGAACTAAAATCATACTGTTGGAAAACAATGTAAATTTTTAGAATGAATCGGATATCAGATTATAATGGATATCAGATTTGTGGGCCATAGAAAAGCCCCATGTGGGTTGTTTTGTGCATTCCAACAGATCCTACATTCTGTTTGCAAGGGACAAACACACGGTTTCAGACAAGAAGGGATAAATATCAACTTTTTGAAGCATCTTCTATTGAAATTTGTCATAAGGAATGATTTTTTAGCATCTTTTATGAAGTATAATGGGGAGCAACAATCGTCAGAAGCAAAAACATAAGAGAAAGCTTACAAAAGAAGAAATTGAAGCATATAGACAAAAAGATAGAGAAAGTCATAGGAAGAGAAGACAAGGTATGTTAAATATTGGTGAACCTAACCCCTATGGTCTTTCAAGTGAAGAGGAAATTGAAGATGTTCAAGGTGAAAAGAAAATATTCCAAAGGTGAAAATGTTGGAATTGAATATGTTGAACATGATATTCAAATTAGGAATGAAATTATTGAAATTGATAATGAAAATGTTCAAGGTGAAAATGTTGGATTTGAAGATGTTGAACATGATATTGAAATTAGGAATGAAATTATTCAAATTGATAATGAAAATGTTGGATTTGAAGATGTTGAACATGATATTGAAATTGGGAATGAAATTATTCAAATTGATATTGAAAATGTTCAAGGTGAAAATGTTGGAAATGAAGATTTTGAACATAATATTGAAGCAAGTGTAAATTATGTTTCACCAAATTACATGAGAAATGAAGAACCTTGTATGGAAGAAAGAAATATTCCAATTTCAAGACCCTCAAGAACCCCTAAATGGTTACTTGAATTTGATGAGAATATTATAAACAATTTTGAAGGCAAGAGGTCAACACGAACTATTCGATTGTGGGCTAGAAGACTTTTCAACCAATATTTTAGTGACAAGACATTGACCGAGCAATGCCAACTTTTTGTACAATTGCTAAAGATGCAAAAGATGAGACCTTTGCTAGCCAAATTGAAGATTCGTGTGAACAAGAAGACTGAAAAAAATTCTATTACCGTCAAAAATCTTTTTAATGCTCTCAAGTCTATTGGAAAAATTAACAAGGAAAAGGATAAGAGAGCTGCTTGGAGAGTCATTACAACCGCCCTAGTAAGCCATCAATTGAAAAAGGCTTGCTTTATGAGACAAACTTGTATTGATTTTGACATAAATCGTAAAACTTTGGATAGAGCACTTGCAAGAAGAGAAAGAATAGATGACCCTCTTCAAATTGATACATGGGTTTTTGCTGAGAGGCTTCAACGTGTTCATAAGAAGTTAACCAATAATGTAAAGTAGGTAATTCAATTTTTTTGGCATGATAACTCTAGTGTATCACCCAATGCAAAGGATGTTTTAAAGTTAAGAATTGGCAATCGAGACCATACACCACATCCTAAACATTTCTTGGAATGAAGCCAAACAATGTTGTTCAAAAAATCTATTGAAACACAAAAATATGGAAATCTCTCAAAGGACTTTTGAGGGTTTGAAGCCATTTTATTGTGTGCCTCTTAAGATTCGTAATACTTGTTGTTGCAAATGCCACGTGGAGTTTTCAATGTACCATGAGCTATTATGCTATATCCATTCTACTTTGCATACTAATGAAATGTTGCAAGAGTGTGGTGCCATGCATCTTCCAAAATCATCAAGGGACTTGCTAGATCTATTTTTATGTTCTAGAGATGATGGTTGCTTTTTCTATAGAAATGATTGTTTAAATGCAAAGTGCTCACAATGTGGTGGCTTGTCAAAGTTTGTTCAATGTTTTCATGAGAGTTCTAAACATGAATTTGGAAACAAGCTTGTTGAGAGAAAGAGATATGAGATAGTCAAATATACTTTGCAAAGTGGAGGTGAAGGTTCTAGATGTGAGTTGGTTACAAAAGAATGCGGTGTTGCTGATTTTATTTCAGATTTTAAGGACAATATTTTCTACAAGTATGCAAGGCATAGTCATAGGTCTCAGTGGTTGGATCAACAATTTAGGATGTGTAAAAAAAGGACTCTTTTTAGATTGGCACTATTATATTAGTGGTTGAATTTTTAGAAAACTACATTGCAACCACAAAGCGAGAGGTACAATCTGGAGTATTACAATTCCATTCAAGTGCTATTTTTGTCCACATAACATTTAGACATGCGCACGATGGTATAGAGGAGGATCGAGAAAGATAATGGAGGTATCATTTTTATATGAGTGATGATAGATCTCACTCTTGTGAGTATGTCCAACATTGTTTTGAGAATTTCTTTGAGTTCTTGTAGGAGCATGATATAGCATTGGGCCGACATCTAATTTGGTTAGATAATTGCACAGGTCAATTGAAGAATGCTCGTATGTTTTATTAGTTGAGTAGAATGCATGTAGAGGGTCTACCTCATATTTGGAATTTTTTTGAAGCTGGACATGGGAAAGGGGAGCATGATGGAGTAGGTGCATGCATAAAGAGAGCTCTAGTTAAGGAGCAATTGAAGATTTCAGGAGCAAAATTCAATGATGCAGGTTCTATAGTTAATTGGTGTAGTTTAGCATTGTCACAGGGAGGGACACTTAATTCAACAATGCGCATATTCTTTTGGTTTGTTGAGGAGGGTATAGTGGGAGGTAGATTAGATTGTCATACAATCAAAGATTCTTCAAAGATGCATTCATTTCAAAGCTCAGATGCAGACACATGGACCATTTGGACACGAGAGTTGGCTTGTTTTTGTCAGAGTTGTATTCAATGCGAGTGAGATCAATGCGATTCAAGTGAGTGGGTGGATACATGGGTACCACGGTATCTAACTCCTTTATCTCAAACAATATCCATGAAAAATGACACAATGGAAAGTTCAGTTGATTATGACTTGCTTTTAGATCTACTATAGCTAGGACATATTTTTGTAGTTGTTGCACCATAGGGGAATGACGAGAGATCAGACTATTGGTTGGCTCGATGTGTGCGGGTAAAACATAAGCTAACACAACCGATGGAAGATGATTATGGTTTCATGTATCCTATAGGTTCAGTTGTGGTTGCAGGAACTTGGTTGCGAATATACACGATTAGAAAGAATGGCATACCTGCATTTGAAGACTACGAGAAACATAAAACAATTCTCATGTATTCGCACCTTGTTATAGTAATAAATGTTAAGTTGTTGAAGTATCATGCCAGACCAAAGAAAAAATAACTATTGACACTTAGTAATGTTGATCATGAAGCAATATTGGATACTCTTAAGCAAAGAGATGACCCTTCAGGCACACTTGAATAACATTTTCAAGAATGGAAGGTAGAATGCTTATGTTCATTATGATTAAGTTCATTAGTGTTCTTTATTTAATATTGATATTTTATATACTATTGCAATGCAGGTGTCTTTAATAGTGATATTTTGTATGCACTTTTGCGATATTTTTGGCAAGATTGATCATGGACCTGCTGCAACAATAGCCAACTTTGATCCTTTTGAAGAGGTATGCATCTTTTATAGTTTGCATCACTAGCTCATCATCATTCAAGTTGTTTAGTTTAATATAGATACATTATTCTAAGCATATTTTCTATTGTGACAATATAGATTTCTCATTTTCCCACTTTTGTAATATTCTTGGCATGATTGATCATGGACCTCTTACAACAATAGCCAACTCGATCCTTTTGAAGAGGTATGCATCTTTTATATTTTGCATCACCAACTCATCATCATTCAGGTTGTTTAGATTAATATAGATATGTTAGTCTAACATCTTTTCTATTGTGACAATATAGATTTCTCATTTTCCCACTTTTGCGATATTCCTGGCACGATTGATCATGGACCTGCTGCAACAATAGCCAGCTTTGATCCTTTCAGAGAGGTATGCAGCGATTACAACAATATAGATTGGTTATTCTAAGCGTCTTTTATAGTTTGCATTACCATTTCATCATATTTTGTGTCATTTAGAATAATATAGATTGGTTATTCTAAGCTACCTTGATGGTTTGTACAGGTGCTTGTCAGTGCAGAACATGAACATACTACTGTTGTTGAAGACTATGCCCTGAATGCCTCTAATAGGAAAATTTTGTAAAATTTTAATTCTCAAATTGGAAACAATGTAAAATGGTCATAATTGTGTATGGGCATAATCTATACCTAGTGATGTTTTTTGAAATATGAGTCAAATGCCTAGCATTGTATAAAGGGTATGTTTAAAATGTAAAGGGGCCTATATTTTGGAAACTCATATGTTTTGTAAAGGAGTCTATTTTTGTACTTAATCAAGCTACAACAAAAGGTTTTCTTCCGTGTTCTTTCCTGTCGGTATGCTCGTTTGAACCAAGTTTTGTAATATTTCCCATTTATATATAATAAATTATAGTGTTTTGCAACTTTTGCTCCTCAAACCCAATTCTTTAATTCACAAGGGTGACCTCATAGTCACAAACCTATTCCCTTTCATTTTAAAATTCAAAATTCAAACTTTTCGCTAAGTGGTGTCATTCACCCACTTTGAGTTGACTAAACACATGTTTGGCATAATTTGATGATATACGCTAGCATTAATAACATACAATATATTCATTATAATCATGAAAACATTCATTTATCTTATAGAATTGGAGCAATTAATAGTTAGACATTTTGATTCAATGCAATACAAATGAGTAACAAATTTCTAAATACCACCAAGTCCCTAGATATTCAAGAGTAGATGCAAAGATAAACATTCATACCCTTATCAACCCTTAATTATCCAATACCCCTATCAAACCTTAATTATGTTAGGTTGATTGTGTTTGATTGATTAGATTTTATACATCCTTGTACCTCATTGATATATTTTTCTATTAGGTTTTGCATTTTTTATGTTAAGATATAGTAAATTATATTCACTTGCAATTTGAAGTGTAAATCTCTTGTATTGTTAGAATGAGTACTTGAATGATCATGAGGTGTTGAGGGAAATATTGTTTTCATTAGTATTCTTTGGAATGCTTTGGATATTGTTGTAATGGCATTGAATAAAGAAGGTCATCAATGGGAGTCACACAATCGTTGCCATCAATGAAATTTACCATCTCTCACATGTAATGCTTGGGAGTTACATTGGGAAAATACCTCCGAGATAGCAAAAACCGAGAGAGGTTTTTGTAGATGGTCCCAACATGATCCCATAGCCTCATATGGAGAGTCTGTAAGCATTGCGGTCTCTGAGAAATAGACCTTCAAAGATTGCTGCATTTTAGCACTTTGGACTCTTAAGGGAAATCGCTGGTCCAATGTAGCTCAGAGTGATTCGGCGTATTTGGGTGCAAGAGAGGACCATCCCTAGTGTAAGCGTACCCATCCAGATGTGTTGGAATAGTCTGTTTGGTCGTACAAGCTGTGGAGTGAAAGTTGCACCACTTTCCAACTTTATACTGCTTGCATCTGGAAACTTTTCCCTCCATTGAAAAGTCATCACCACAGGAAAACACCTTCGAGATAGCAAAAAATGATAGAGGGTTTTGCAGATGGTCCCAACACAATCCCATAGCCTCAGACAAAGAGTCTGTAAGCATCACGGTCTCTGAGAAATAGACCTTCAAAGATTACTGCCTTTTAGCACTTTGGACTCTTAAGGGAAACTAGTGGGCAACATAGTTAACTTCTTCACAAACTTGGTTTGAAGTAATTTCATTCTTTTTTGTGCATTTAAAATGGAGTTTTAAGCCTTCCACCCTAAAAGTGACCTCTAAATAACTTTAGACACCTTAACTACCTCATTCTTATTCATTTGTTTTGCAAATAATCATTTTCATTCGAAGAGGTCGAGCTTTGATTTTTGCTTGTTGGATTGAATGCGAACCATGACACAACTTTCGTTTTTCTAAAATTTTTCAACATCATTGAACTAAGAATTTATCACACATCTGCAGAGAAATAAAGGAGTTCCACAAACTAAAACACATTACACTTCGGTTCTCACTGACTTGATGTACTATTCAACATCTCTCTTCTCTAAAATCAACCTCTAAATCACTTCAAACACCTTAACTACCCTAAAAATGACCCTAAAATTGACCTCTCAATCACTTCAAACACCTATATTAAGCTACCACTCTCAAGAACAATGTAACAATGATACAAAATAATGCTTTGAGTTTGAAAGATGGGTCACTTTCCTACTTTGGGTGGGATTTCAGACTCTCTAATACTATCATGCATTTCTTTCATTCCTTGTGCCTCCACCTCCCACTTCCTTCTCTTGTGGGCCTTTGAAATTTTTCCTTTCCATTCGCATAACACCCTAATACCTTGACCACCACTTCTCAAACCATACATTCCTCTTTGGATCTTTGGGCCTTTTGATGATGTCTTACGTTTGTAAAAGAGCCAATGGGGTATCCTAATCCTCAAACCCCTAGATCCCCATTGTCTTGTGTCCTAACACCCAAGAATCCCATCGCCTGAACCCTTGATGTTGGACCTTGGGATAATTATTTGCTTGAACTTAAAGCAATCATTTCCTAGATCTCCACACTCAAGCATGCACTTTCACAAAACCTCACCATTTGAATGGACTCCACCCATGACCACGACTAACCAAGAATGCAATTAATGAGCCCAAATTTGAATGTGAGAAAATGGCAAGAAACTTTGGACCCATGTTAGGCCTTCAACCTCTATATAAGGAATAAAACTTCATTAGTTTGGATAATCTTTGGACATCATCTCAACAAATCCAAAATTGCAAAGTCAGACACTTGTGTTCACTTGTTGAATCTAAGGACAAAAACCCTTAGGTTATGGAGATTTTTTGACGAAACCCCATTGGTTTCCTAGAGTTTGGAGGATGAAACTTGTTTGGATTTGTGAGGGAAATTTCACAGAAAGGTTGCATCTGTACGCCAAGCATAGTGGATTTCAGCATCCCAATATTTTTCTAATTTTTTTTTTTATCATTGTAATCTTGGTTATGAGCAAACAATTGAAGCAAAAAAATTGTAATCATGAAGTGAGTTATTTGAATTAAATACTCTATTCCAACCAACTTATATGTGTAGATCTATTTATCATATGTGAATGTTTTAGATCTAAATATCTTGTTTAAATGTTTTGGCTGATTTTCATTGAATTATTCCAAATCTAAGAAATTTGTATGAATAATTTAGTTAAGGATCATTGCATTTATCATTGAGCCTATGGTCAAATGTTCTCATCCTATGACATAAGTCTTGAATTGCTTTAATCAGTTCTGACAAGTCATGACCTCTTGATTGGGAAGGTTGTAACTCCCCCATTCATTCAGACAACCAAATGTATGTTTGTTGACAATATCAAATAAAACCTCCAGCCAGGGTCTGCTAGTGTAGGGAGAAGCAATGCATGAAATTTTCTTTTTGATTTGGGCTAAATGTGATTAGGACAGGCCCTGACAGGGTTGTATCAAAGCCCAAGAGAGAGATATGTTGAGGAAGAAAATAGAGAAATTATAGTGAAAATGCATTAGCATGTCTCATTTTATTTATAGAAGAAAGTACAGTGCACAACAATCAAGCAAAAGCTAAAATCCATCTATGAAATAAATTACTCACTATCAAAACTAACCTTCAAATTAAAGAAGAATTTAAGAAGCTATATTTTCATATAACTTCTTCAAATGTATTTAAATTATTGTACAAGGAACATAAAATATTAGAGATGCACTTTCCAAGCAATGTTGTTTTCCTATCGGTTTATGTAAAACATGATTATTGTGGGGATTCTACTTAAGATTCAATTAATCAAGGAAATCAGAAATGTTTTGGAGTTTTGTTCTACCAATGCAATTATTTTCTATACTAGCCATTATGGAGAAGTGGTTTATACAAATTTTCTTTGTGAAAAATACATTGTGATTAAATTATTTGTTTAAAAGTTATGTCTTGATTTTTTTTTCTAAAAGAATCCATATTTAGATGGTGTTGCAGTCAGATAAACATCTATTTTTCACAGAGCTCACAACTTTTAATAGTATTCTTTTCCTAAATTTCTAGTTCAAAGTGCATGATGATGTCATTTTATGCTTGCAAATAATTGAATCTTCTAGTCAACAAATGGTCACAACATCTTGGGATGGAATGATTGAAATATGGAACATTGATGAAGGCAGAGGTAGTTGGGCAATAAATTTTGGCTCATCTAAGAAGACACAAAGTGCCAGTAAGTATATGAAGAATGGTCATATGATATATTATTAGTATTCATATGAGAGTCTAGCCATATTAATTTTTTGAAAAAGGTGAATTTATGTTATATAAAAAAATTGATGGTTACAAATGGACCACCAAATTTACTAAGGCATAGGAAAGTTGACAGAAGAAAATCAGATGGTTTAGGGTTAATCATATGGGTATCTAGTTGTTACTTATGCAATGTGAAATAATGCTTTGAGTTTGAAAGATGTGCAATGCAATGTAATCAACAATATGAATATAAACTACGTAATATTTAACCATTCTTTTTATGCTATTGTACATTGATATTTAACCATTGCTTCAAAGAGTTTAATCATGCACATGAGGAGGAAACTAAAATTCGATTGTCAACTTCTATATATATCAAACTATCCAATAATCAAGTGTATGTCCATATACAAAAATGGCATCAACGCCAACTCAAACAAAGTTTTACAATATGTGGCATATGCCATATCGGTATCTATTCAAAATTTACATGCCAAAATGTCTATCTCATCCTAAACTACTGGTGGATCATCAAAATGGAGCCTCTTTGAAGCACTCGTTGGCTCTGAAGGTAGCTGCACAAGAAAAAATAAACCACAATTGAGATTAGTTATACTATATAATTTAAAATTGAATAATTAACATAAAAATCAATACACATTGAATTATAATTGAACTCTAAAATTGAAATCTTAATTACTTGAAATATATGTCTCTTTGAAGGGTCAGGAGTCCTAGAATATACCCCTCTCAAAGAACTAACCAAACCAAAATTTGTAACATAAATCTATATATGTGAACAAAAACATGAAATTGATCCAAGTTAGCATAGAATTGTTAGTAATAAGAACATATTTACCAAGCACAAAATAAAATAAAAAAATACCTCTTTAGGTTGATCTTTTTCTGTATCTCCTTTAGGTGTCTCAACACCTCCTCCTTGAGGTGTTTCAACACATCCTCCTTCAGGCGTTCGACTACCTACTCCTTTGGGTGTTGTGGCACTTATCAACGATGATGTATAGCTCACAACTGCCTGTACATAAAAATGACAAGTACATATGAAACTATGAATCTATGTCAATGTATGCATAATCAATAAAAGATCTTATAAATTTTAATTCAATCAAATTTGAGTTCAATTACCTTTCCCTTATCCAACACTGTGCCTCCATAGTTTGGAGAGTATCGAACCTTGCTCGCACTAGGTGTTTGCTACAAGTAGAGAGTAAGATAAACATATACTTTTTAATATATAATTTCATTATTGACAATTCAAATGACAAGCAAATATACAGTAAAAATAAATGTAAATGAGTGAGTGAGAAAATACATACTGTGTGTGTGTTGAGGCCAAATGAAATGGCCCTAAGGGTGCTATCAGTCACCTATGTGAGCTCCTCCTCAGACATTAACTGTTAAATAGACCATGTAAATAAATATTAGTACTTGATACTATCTCTTATTAATATTCATTTTTAAAAAAATGCAAGTTATGAATTTACACCTTAAATGTTACCTGTGTAACTACTTCAATGTCCACCTCTCTAGCAAGAGAGGACTCTATAGGGTGTGCTCCACTCCCCTGCGTGTGATCTGCTATAATCTCCACATCCTGGATGTCATAATCAGAAGTATCTAATGGATGCTCAGGGGGTATACAATAGGACCCAAACATATTTGCTGGCACGTATTGCAAATATGTGGCACACAAATATGTGGACCCAAGGAGGATGATGCAACAGCACTGGATCCATCGCCAAGATCACCAAACTGTGGCTGAGCTACTGAAGAAGCATGGGAAACCAAAAGACCACTCAAAGAGTGAATGGTCTGGATGGTTTGTGTGGTTGCATCCTTCGTAATATCTAGATATTGTACTAGAGGTGGCAGAGGAAGGGGAGGACGAGGAACATGTGGGCGCCTAACTACTCCAGCTGCCCCTGGCCTATCCTAAGGCATACCTCTACCAACGCCCTGGAAGGGTTTAATGTCAAAGTAATTGACATGATGCCCTAACAAAAACTCAACATATAATTTTTTAATAAAGTAAAAAGGTACATCAAGATTATTTTTGGGTGGTTTATCAAAAAACATACACCAACAATCCCAAAAATTATCTACTATGCCCCTATGCGTGCACCATTTTATAGAAATTTTTGGCTTGTTAACATTAACTGGCAAACCAGTGCTGGGGTTAATAAATAAAGAGGCTATTTGGGATTTTGTTATTTGGAGATCTTTCACATCATCATAAGGCATTCCACATGCATAATATTGCCTCATGGTTTCTCACCATGAATGAAATGCATTATGTTGGGTGGAGAGGGTTTCTACATTTGTAATTATTCCTATCAATGTGGTTGACATACGGGATAATTGAGGCATTTTCCTATAAACATCACAAATTCCCCTCAATTGCTCCAATTTTTCATGAACTAACTGTTCAATTGATGGCTGCGGAGGTGGTGGAGCATTTGGCATTTCTGCATTTTGATTCTCAGCTGGTGGATTTTCATTTTCAACTAGTGAAATTTGTGCATTTTCATTCTCAGTAGCCATAATGCCTGATTAAAGTTAAAAAATAATTAATCTAAAATTAGACAATATAAATGAAACACTATTTTTAAATCAAAATCCATTAAAAACATTCATTTTTTTAACAAAATCTATTTTGAACTCAATTGTTTCATAAAAATTCAATCAAAAACCCTATTTTGAAAAAAAATCCACAAAAAACATTCATTTTTTTATCAAAATCCATTCTCAATTCAATTTTTTCATAAAATTCAATCAAAAACCCTATTGTGAAAAAAAATCCACAAAAAACATTCATTTTTTTATCAAAATCTATTCTAAACTCAATTCTTTCACAAAAACTCAATCAAAAACCCTATTTTTTAAAAAAATCAACAAAAAACCATATAAAATTATTCAAATCTAAATCAAAATTGAATCAAATCAAATAAAAATAAAAAAACTTACATTTCCAAATCGAATTTAGCCTATATCAGATATCCGTTATGCGAAGAATGGATGCACAGTGCGCGGGTTCTTCTCAGTCGAATGACTTCAAAAAAGCGACAAAAGTTTTTAATATATGCTTTTTACGAATTAGATATCCGATCCAAATCAGATATCCGATTTGTAAAAATAGGTTTGGTGTTAGGTATGGTGACACCCAAGCCTAGAAAAAGTCAACTTTATCTTTTCACATTTTTTCGCTCGATGAAAGACGTGTTTTGTTCGTCATTGCCACTTTTTGGCCCACCATTTACCTACGCACCCGAGTTCACCCAAGATTCTTGTTGTATGATGTATAATGAAACTCCACAACATCTCTCGTGGATGTTTCATACTTCTCTTGCTCGGGGGTTTGGCTAGAGCCCATGCGGCTCCATGATGCCAATATGGCAGGGTGGAAAATGAGCACGAGTTTTGTGGTTTCCCATTTCACATCATTGATTTGTTGTTACATACATATATGCATATGCATAAATTCTTCTATACATTCACTATTATGTTTTCATACTTTCTCATTCTCAATAAACAGCCTTGGTTAACTAATTGCAAAAATTATTCACTATTTTCAGGCTCACATTGTATATATTAATTTTACCCCTATACTTGCTCTTTATCCTTCATTTTTTATTTCCCTTGGTTGTCCACTAACATACCTTTTTGTTTTGTTTGTAGGAACTAGGTTTAAGCATGGAAACATATGTGAAAACCAAGTTAAGACAACAGTATTAGATATTATATATGCAAACAACAGAGTTTCCTAGGATTCATGTTGTACAATGTAGGATGAAACACCACGGCATCTCTCGTGGACGTTTCATACTTCTCTTCCTCAAGGGTTTGGCTAGAGTCCATGCGGCTCCATGATGCCAATATGGCAGGGTGGAAAATGAGCACGGGTCTTCTGGTTTCCCATTTCACATCAGTCATTTCTTTGTTACATACATATATGTATATGCACAAACTATTGTATAGATTTACTATTATGTTTTCC